>BGPR01003643.1:0-12532 GCA_013235015.1 Araneus ventricosus
TCGATAGCGGTTCAGTTACGTGGTATTCTGCACGTTTCTTTCATTTCTGAGACTTGAATGGATAATTATGGCTTCCAGACAAGTTATTTTTGAAGTGGTATGGTATACATGGATAGGATATACTAAATTTTGTATATAAGATAGTCATTTTGTCTTATGATTCAGCACATATTTAATTTTAGCCCAAAACTGTTTTAGTCTTTAAAGGAACTATTCAATTTCAGATATGTGGTAGATTTTCCTCCTATTCTTTCAGTTTTTACAAGTTTGTAAAACTATCTGTAGAAATAATTCAACAATTTTGTACTTCATTTTAAGTTATTTCATTAAAATTCGTTGAAAAATTGGCTTTTATTCTCACATTATTATTGGCGTATACAAGAAAATACTATATCCATTGATTGTAAGTCAAGTACGATACTCTCTCGTTTTACATGTTTCTGAATACAGTAAACGCAACCCTAATTGTAGATAGGGTCAATTTCTGTTTAAATATAAAACAAAAGAAAACTCTAATGCCTGTCTAAACTCTAATATACCTTTCTTTTCGATAAAAAAGTTATATAAATAACGAATTAAATTTAATTTTGAAAGAAATTTATTTTTTAGGATGCTCTATGACCCATTTACTATAGTATAAAAGTTTCCAAATTTTGTTAATCTAGGTGAATTAATTTCTGTTTTAACTATTATAATAAAAGATAGTATATCTTGCATTAACACAAATAACGGTATATTAACCATTATTTCTTCTAACTTTATTTAGTCATATAACTATTTTGGAATTATTAACTCATTGCTCTTAACAAGCATATATAGTACAAGTTTCAGTAAAAAAGGTTTGTAGTATTAGTTAATTTAAAACATTATTCAGGGGATAAGAAGGTTATTTCTAATCCTTCATATGTATTAATTATTACAGGCGGTTTTATAGAATACAGATTATTATGCGACTATCCATATAATAAGTATTTATGTGCATACAAAACGGATTAATCCAGTTAAACACTGTTTATATTTGTGATCGTTTCTCAATTTTCTACCTTTTACGGAGTACTAAATCAAGAAGCAATATGAAAACTTTTATTGCGACATCAAAAATTAGTAAAAAATAATTATTGATGTCTACTAATTTTTGATGTCTTTTTTAATTATATTTCATTAATTTTTAATATATGTATATTAAAATTTGAATATATGAATATTTGATTAATTTTTGAATATATATATATAATGGCATTGTTTTTAATCCTTAAAATTTAGTAAATTAATTTTAAATTCATAGAATAATATGCTGACGAGTAAATAAAGTGAAGTCACGGATATAAAAAAACTACTAATATAAAATACAGCCAGCAGCTAAAATACAAATATTAATAAACGGCAAAAAATTTAAATCACAAAGATCTTAAAAATCATCAACTTTTATGCAGCTTCAATAATGTTCACTTTATTAGATATTCAAAACATGAAAAATAGGTATACGCGCCTAACCGGTGTGTATTTTTGTCATTTGGTGTTGTTGACACGAGCAATGTGCAGAAAATAGATCCCAACTGCCCATCTTGAAGACCTGAAGTGTTAATTTATCACACAACAGGTGGGCTCTCCGAAGGCAGTAAGGGCTAGTTTGAATAGGATCCTAGCTGAATAGAACGGATTCTTGTGGTTAGACCCTTCGAGGGGTTGCTGATTACCCATGGATCAGAGGGGGGAAGAGACTGAATCCGCTGCGCTTTTGGAACATGTTCTGTTCGGAGGAGGGCGCACTTTTAAAACAGATAAGGGGTCTTCGAACAATCGCTTTTCGAATCGCTTTACAAGGGAGACCGAACCACTCAGAGGGTTAAAATATTTGGCCGTTCGCTATACGTGCATCGAATTATCATATTTTATTTCCTATAAACAAAATTAAATTCATAGACGCTTAAGTTCCGCACTAAATATATGTGATATCCGGTAATAATTGAGTTGTTCTGTGGAGTTTAGCTGAATCGAATTGATAGAACTTTCACAAAAGGAGTCGTAAATTAAATTATTCAAAAAATAGAACAGTTTAACTCATATTGGAAGAAACGTTAGCAAAAAATAATATTTTTTTATAAAATCCTGTATATGTGTTTCTCTATGAAATACCTTGCGATTTTTAAGAAGATGTCTTAGAAGCCTTCTGCAACAAACATAAATAATTCTTACAAAAGAAAATTTGACGGAAAAGCGTGAGGAAAGTCTGCAACAAAATAGTCTAAGTAGGATCAACTCTTTTCAAACCCCCCCAAAAATTGCTTTTTTTTCACCCATATTTCGCAACATTCGACAGTGTGCTCACTATGACTACAAAAGAAACATCGGATTTCAAGCACCAAGGATATTTATCTAAGAACATATAAGGGTACCTTCAATAATTTTCTAGTGGTATGCCGCTTTAGAAAATTTTGAAATTTCATGTGCCGAATGAATTGTATGAAATGGTGCTATTCTTTTTTATCTTTACGTAACAAGCATTGAAATAATTAGTATTTTTTATAAAGCCTTCAATGTGTTTCCCTAAGCCTATGTATGAACAAAAATTTAAAAAAAAATATTACTTTCAAATACAGGCTGTCCTAAAAGTAGGACACTGATACACTGAAGAACCAGAAAAATTAGTACAGGCGTGAGTATGCAAATAATGGAGTTATGCAACCAATCAAAGTAACTGAATGCGGTCGGCAGCGCCTATATAAGACAAAGAGGCGTCTCTCAACGCTGTTAATGATACGGCTGCTGTGGCACAATGGAGCACAGAAAAATTCTAAAACACTCTGGAGGAATTACTGTTAACACAGAAAAAATATTAGTTATTCAATAATAAGTTTGAACTTAAAAACAGTTTTTTAGTGCTTACTACAAGCTTCAAGTATAACAACAAGTTTTTAAGTGACTCTATTTAAAATGTATACTTAATTAGAGATATAGTGCGATTTTGGATGATGGAGTTATAGCTATTGGAAAATAATGAGCATCTGTTATTAATAAATCAATACTTTATTATTTCGAAAACTTTTCAAACTTCTATATCTTCCGAAACGTTCTATATGAATATAACGTATATTATGCCGATTAACACCTAAAACCATCGGGAGTGGTCTCCCCTAAACTTTCTCGTATACTTTCTAAGTGGAGATTCGTCAAAATCTCGAGCTCGAATTTTTTTTGACGATTACAATACTTTCTCTTTGCATACTTCGTATACGAGTAAGTGAAACAAACAAACAAACAAACCTGAGCCACGTTTCAAAAAAATATTACTTTGAAGCAGGTGCGATAAAATAGGCAATGCAATGAATACTAAAGCGAAAATTCTGCTTTGGAATTGAATTCCCAAGAAAACAATTTATACTACCACAACCGTAACAATTGCAAAAGCGCGTAAATAAAAGATTTGCTGAAATAATGAGATCGGATTGCAACAATAAAAAATTGTTACAATTCTTGTTATATTTTCTGTGGAATAACGATTCAATCCACTGAATTGAAGTCCACTATTATTTTAGTTCCAGGCGATCAATTATGAGAGCTGTTTTCTCATAAATCAATCTCATTGACTTGGTACATTTTAATTCTGATCTCTCCAAATAATATACTATCCACTAGACTCTAAGCAAACTCCTGAATGTCAATAGTTTAAAGGACTTGCAGAGAATTCATCAATATTTGTCTAGACATTCAGACGAAGAAATGACCTTTAAAACTTTCAATATTAATCTCTAAAGATTTTCCTCTATTGTAAAAATATTTATATAAAAATATTTTCTTGTAAATATCAACACACGTGAATTCTCCAGACTAACTTTTGCCTTTTCCATTTCTAAATCACTTTTTGACGACAAGCAGAAAGAAAAATTAGAAAAAAAGTTGCTGAAAACATGCTTTTAGTAGAATACTAAGAAGTGGAGTTTTTTTATTACTAAAACATTTTTCTACTTTTCAGCTTTTATGATTCATCATTACAAAAGTTATTGATTCGGATAATTATTTTTTTCTGCAAATTTACAAATGATTGGTGCCACTAATATGGAATCAAATTTTAATTAAACTATTTCATTAATTGATAATTAAGTTCTGAATATATTCAATTAGTATATTGCCATCGAAAATCAACAAATGTACGAACCTACTAAACCACCAGGAAGTGAATAAAAAATGGATTGCAACATCCCATCTTTACAAAAATGAAAACAAAAATTAAATTGAATAAGGTTAATTGTTTCAAAGAGAACCCTATAAAGTAAAATTATTTTTTTCAAGTTGGTTTTGCTTGAGCAAACCCCGTTTAAAATAAGAAATCGAGTATCGAATTGGAACCCTCAAGTTCCAATGCTTAGACTTTATTGACCAGGTTATTTTTGTCCCTCTTTGATTATGCCTTGATAATGCAATGCAAGTTCATCTTTTATTAGAATTTGCATGATAGCAAGGGGTGCATTTCTAAGAAAATTTACTTCCTGAAATTGTTTTCATTTTTTGGTTTCTTCGTTTGTTTACGTTCTAGAGCAATAAAAGTATGAGTGATGTGAGTGTTTCACTGATAAAGTTTGATTTTCTGAGAATGAGCTTCCAGTCAACTATTTTCATTGATAATGAAACATTATTATTAGTGTCGTGGTTCCAGAAATAACATTTTAGTTCCTGTCGTAGAACTTCCACTCGGGTATTTTCATTATGATTAATTTATTTTTATTGCATTTGTGAAACGATTTTCGATAAAAACCAGTTTGAAAGAGAAATAACCACTCACATTTAAATTAAATATAACGACGTTAAATATTACAAAGTAAACCCTATATAGTAAAATTATATTTTTCAAGTTGGTTTTGTTTCAGCAAACCCCGTTTCAATTCAACCCTAAGACTATTTGGGATGGATTTGCAATTTTAAACAATTTTCAGAGTCCGAGTAATTCACCTGAACTTTAATCCGATAGGGAAGACGCTTTCTAGTTGACTTCAGATTTCACTTTTTACATAATATACGCTAGCTGTCCTCGGCGACCAGCTTGTTCGCCAGAAATATAATTACAATTAACCATAGAGAAAGCGTGGGGGTCATTTTATGACCCCAAGCCCTCGGCAAACTCAGATTCCCAGAAAACCACCCACCTGCTCATTCCTTTCTTTTCAGAAGATGCTTTTCTGAGTATTTACAAAGTATTTCCGGAATTTTTCGTCCCCTAATACACTTTTGGTCAGTTACTAGGGTTACGGAATAACCCCGCGCGTCTCTCCGTTTGTTCCACAGACCAGTTATTTCACGTGGCTGATACGGTCAGCTTGTTATTTTTCTTGCCGAATTAAAGTATCTACCTGTTGCTCACAATGTCGACTCCATTCGAAAAAGAAATGGAGCATTTGCGTTAACTTCTTGCTGAGAATGAAACTGATGAAGATTCAGACTGTGACAATGAAGATAATGGAACTGAGGATGTTTTAGAAGAGATTATTTCATATCAAGAATGCTTCTTCGAACAAGATAAGGAATCGGAAGAGGAGGGAGATTCTAGAAATGAAGATGTCAATAACTGGAAATAGTTTTCATCAACAGAGGGCATTGAGTGGAGAAAAACAAAGTTTTTGCAAAATATTTGTCGTCATAATATTGTGTCGAGCTTACCTGGATAAAAAGGATAAGTGAAAGATGCGACAAGCCCTGTGATGAGTTGGAAGTTATTCATCGACGATAACATGATGCAGTTAATTGTAGAGTGCATAAATATATTTATCGAGAAATTCGTACGAAACTTTTCACGTTGAAGAGATGCACGGAAAACTGACCTTTAGAAATGCGTGCTTTATTAGTGGATAAAAATAGAGTAGATTTCATTTGCGTTAAGCACTGTATTCTTAACGTGTAAAAGTAGAAAGAGTTATTTTTCCTATCAAAAATAAAGTGTCTTAACAGCGCAGGGTTGAATTTCAGTTTGGAGTCATTTCTATGATCCATGAGCGTCTTAGCACTCTGACTCCTATGCCGGCCGTAACCGGCCATGTAACTTCTATACTAGTGGGGCGGATTTCGGCCGGTTGCTGTTTCAAAAGGGGGAGAAGACAGTTGGTTGAATGGTCATTAAGAGAAACCTTAGGGAGAGATGAAAGACCTACCATTCATATCTCTCACCACCCGTAGTGAGGAGAAAAGGGGGAACGGGGCTGACGAATCCGTTCCACAGATCAATTAGTAAAGAAACCTCCGTATACAACTGTACTCAGATTTTGAGAACTCTTAGTAGTCAGAGGATTAACAGTCGCTAAGGAGGCGCACGTTCTCTCGGATTAAATCTCTTATGTATAATTTGATATTCTTAATTCCCTTCGCAAAGTAATATTAAATTTCATTTGTGATAGACATTTAACACAGTTCTTTCAGTACCCTTGGCTCCGAGATCGGACGTATACAATGGTGATAAGTAGCCTACCATGAACGTCCCTAATGGTGTCAAGTAACTGTCTGGGTCATGTAACATCCAACTGCGCGCTGTCGGCATCAACGTCACTCTCTTATTTCTCTTGCAAAGTATGCATTTGATTTCAATATTAAAATGGCGCGGCACATTTTACTTCCAGCAGCATGTTAGATGGAGGAAAATATAGTTATTAAAACGTAGCACTTAACATTAAGATATTACCATAGCTTCCAACAATGGAAGAGAAACACGCAAATAAATATTTGTTTAAACATTGAAAACGGTTTGAATTGAGTTGCAACAATGGAACGTATTGTTGTACATTATGCCAAAAATATTTTAAATTTATTCAAATTAGAGAAAAAATCGTTCAGCAACTTAATTAATATCAATGAAATGATTAACTTTTTAAATTTTCAGATGATACAAAATAATTTTTTTGCTGTAATATGTTCGCATGTTATTAAGGAGAAACGCCAAAATTCAGTTTCATTTTTAATTAAGTTAAATTTTAATTAAAATTTCAAAAAAGGGCTTCGAGGTGCACATTTCCACCCTCCAAGGTATGTTTCTGCCAAATTTCGTTGCTATAAATCTAGCGGTCTGTCCTGTAGGGCGCCAAAAATGTAAACTATTCCGCCAGAAATAATTAGGTACGTGAGAAACAACAGCTAAATTTGTTAGATATCAAATAAAAAAGACAAACCTAAATGATACATTCTATATCCACATTCTAAGTTTTCGAAACCTCTGCAACAAAAGTGAACTGTAGAATATGTTTCGAATAAACTTACTGCTAATCATTTCGACTTGATGTGGTGATGGAATGGGAAATTTAAAATATTAATTCTAATTTAAAAGAAAGTATCCTATAACTGTTGTGATATTTAGCAATAGGTAATTCTTAACATTATATTTCTTCCATATATTTTTCAATTACGTATAATCTAATCCTTAATCAATTCATGGAATGAAAAATTTCAAATTCATGAAATTCAACACGTTTTAAATTCATTTTTTGTGAGAAAAATTGTTTCACAATACAGTAGTAGGATATTCTTATGGAACTATGCCTAACATGGCGGAAGCTACAGGTTTTGTTTTGTAAACAAAGCTATCGTTGCCATTTGACAATAAGTAATAAGAACGATTTCGGTGCCACCGAATGTTAGCGTTTTATATATATAGATAGTAAAGGAAAATGTGTGTGTCTGTTTGTTTTCTGGTGCTCTACAGGGAAGACCGTAGGACCTGAAAAACGCAATTTGGTACAAACATATTTTTGAGGGTGGAAATATGCACATCTGAGCCTTTTTTAGAAATTAAAAATTAATTAATTATAATTAATTAAAAATTAAGCGAGAATTTGAAATTGTCCCTTAATAACTACAGAAAATGTCAGCCCCACAATCAATTTTACTGCATCTGGCAGTGCAAAAGACTTCCATTTAAATGATATCAATTAAGTTGCCGTAAATTTTTTTCTCTAATTTTAATAATTTTTTTAAAAATATTTTTTGGCATAATTTACAATAATACTTTTTATTTTTGCAACGAAATTGAAATCTTTTTCATTGTCTAAACAAATATTTACTGCGCGTTTCTCTTTCATTGTTGAAAATTGAGGTAATAACCAAATACATTTGGCTTTCACGTTTTATTTCATCAACATTTTAGCGGAATTTGTAAAACTGGCTCTCTGAGATATAATGTTTATTAAGAAATATACCCAGTAATCCGAATGTTATAATTGCTATGTTTTCATTCTTTTTATCAGCTATCATGTTTTAATTCAGAATAGAATTTCGGAATTTTTAGAATTTTTTTAATTTGGATATAGAAATAGCATAGGAAAACAGAATGTGTTTCTGAAATGCTATAAAAAATTTTAAATTAAGATTTTTTACAACTTAACTATAATAATAACTTTTATAACTTAATGAAATAATAACTTTAATATTATGCTTAATAATATATATAATAATAATTATATATATTATTAATACTCTAATAATATATATAAAACTTAATAATAACTTTTTAATAACTTTTAAACTGTGATTTCAGTTGCGACAGTTTTATGTTTTGTTTTTCCTTTAAAAAAACTATATTGAATTATAATTTATTTCTTCTAAAATTCAAAGGAAAACGTGTTGCTTTTTCTTAGATTGAATTCTTTTACAGGTATAGAATTGGCTTGGGAAACCCAAGAGGTTTTGGAAACTTTATCAGAAAAATTAAATCTTAATATAATTTTTATTTGAGCCATCATTGACACATGTTTTTCTTTCACGAAGGCTGTCTATTTAGTGAATTAATTATAAGAAATCATAAATTAGGATCATGCTATCCTTCAAGCATAATAACGTATTTTAATGATAAGGATTAATTCTTTTTCACTCAATACTCGGAAAAAAATTTAGGCTAAACAAAAGACGTAATTGATCATATAGAATGAAATAAACCATCTTTAAAACCCAACAGAATAAAATTTCGAATTTTTCCATATTCCTTACCAGCCGCTTTAGGCGACCATGTTGATCATCGGGAATATAATTTCAACTGAATCTCTTATGTATAAATTGATATTCATGATTTCCTTATCAAATTAACTTAAAATTTCAAATTTTGATAGACATTTATCCCATGTTATTTCCGTAGCCTTGCACCTATTCTGTTAGTTGTCTGCATGAAAGTTTCTAAAGGAATTGAGCAACTGTCTGTGTCATATAGCATACAATTGTCCGTTGCCGCCAAATATGCAAAATATGCATTTAATTTCATCTTTAAAATGTCGAGGCATTTTTTACGTAACGCAGCATGATAGCTGGACGAAAATATCTTATTAAATCATATGATTAAATATTAAGATATTACCTTAGCTTTCAGCAACGAAAAAAAACATGCAAACAAATATTTGTTTAAACAATGAAAACTATTTGAATTGCTTTGAATCAATGAAAAATATTCTTGTAGATTACTCCAACAAATATTTTTTTTAAATTCATTAAAATTTGAGAGGAAAAATTTGTACGAAATCTTAACTAATACCATTGAACAGTTAATTTTTTGCGCTTACAGATGTAAAAATGATTTTCTGCTATAATATTTTCGAAAGTTATTAAGGAAAAACGCCAAAATTTTGATTAATTTTTAATTAATTAAAATTCTAATTAAAGTTTCAATAAAGGCTCATAGGTGCACATCCCCACCCTCCAAAGTGTGTTTGTGCCAAATTTCGTAGCTCTAGGTCCAGCGATCTGGCTTTGCTTTTTAGGCTGGTTATTCCATAGCGCCCCACTCCGCGAAAATGACGCAATTGCACTCCAAACCATTCCATTTTTAGGTCATTCATGACCGTTTGTCTCGCTAAGGGCCTTAAACCCTTTCTGACAGTCTGGGTTGGACTGGGTTTCTTATCCACGCGACGCGAATACATGCACTTCTTACTTCTCATTGAGAACTACGAACCCTGCTTCCTCTAATTTCCCCTTTTAAACACGCAAACCAAGTCTGGCCACCTCACACACATACACATTTAGATAAAAATCATTCATTGAGAGAATTTTGTTTTTTATCCTTATACTTGATAACTGACGTTTTTCGTAATTAAAAATGAAATTATCTTCTATGTATAAAGAATCCATCGCTTGCAATCCAGAGATAACCAATTCCAGGGATATATATATATATAGTTAAATATTTTACAAATAATTAAAACTCAAATAACATTTTCAGTATATATATATATATATATATAAACTCAAAACTCAGCTCTTTTCAGTATATACACCTATTAAACCAATAATTAAAATTAAATATAAAATAATATTGCCTAATTAATAATCATACAATGAAATACAGCAAGATATGATTATGAACTATTACTATGGAAAAGACAACACAGATTTGGAATTCCAACAATCAAATGCCAATCGATCTTAGGAATCGATTATGTCGCATTAAATTCGAATTTTAGAGCTACCAACCTTCTGCGAAGGCCAATTGTTGGAAAAAAGCAAAAAGTAGGAGTAAATTTCCAAAATATTTGAAGGACAGAACGAGAAAATAGCTAATTGCTTACCAATGCAAAATCATATCATATATAATGCCAAGAGCTATGTGCGAATTACAGTTCCGCATTAATAGTGAAAATATTGTAACTACAATAGGTTTTATATCAAAACATAGCAGAAAAACGATAAAATAAAATAACAAACTTTCATATCAAATTCGAAAAGATATGAAAAAAAAACGAATTATAAACGAAAGTATATCCGAGTAAAGATAAAAATGCGAACAGTAACAGATGGAAATATATATATATATAAATTTATCACATACGCAATGAATGCGTATGTTATACGTCCCCTGAAGAAACGTTATTGTGCTTTAATTGCGTTTTTCATTTTACGTTTTATACACTCTCTCTCTCCCCCTCTCTCTCTCTCTCTCTCTCTCTATATATATATATATATATATATATATATATATATATATATATATATTGTAAATTAAACACACAAGTGACTTTACAAACAAAACGAGTATGCTTTCTGCCCTATCCTATAAATAGTAAATTTTAGATCTCTTCCAGAATAAATCACCTTCGCATCAATTGTTACAATGACTGATAGGATATTAGTACCCATTCTCTCAACATCTGTAAACATCGTCTGGCTTAATAATATTGCACAGGGTTGGAGTGATATCGGCAGGACTACCCAGTGTCCAGTCATCCGTTAGAGAGGGAAAATGGATTGTTGGGGCCCATAAACTGCCATGTAAATGAATTGTGCTGGTTTATAGCGTACGGGCAGTGGGAGTATTTGACAAAGCTGCAAGATGTGCTTCTACAAAATGGGTTGAACATTGCTAAAATGGATGGGGATTTCTGTTTTTGTTATGTTTAGGTATAAAAAATTTTATTTCTTATTTGATAAGTCATAACATTAAAGTTCATCCTACAGAGTGACTAAAAAATAATCATCGAGGTTTCAGCTCATTATACTTCAAAAAGCATTTCAACTATGAAAATAAATAATACTTCATAAGAAATGCAGACATTTCAATTTGTTAATCGATTAGTTCTTGATGTTTTCTATGTCTTCATTTCTTCACGCAACAGCATCCATACGGTTCACCAATTCTTCCATGGGGCACAAGAGCATGATATTATCTATATTGTGCCGACAATGGTGGAATACAGTACTTTAATGTAACCACAAAGGACGGAATCGCAAACCGTAGGATATAGATACCATGTTGTCTTTTAACAAGTCGTCAAATCCCCATCTACCAATCTATCGCCTTTTGATAAAATAAACCTTTTCTTTCCTGTTATTGTTTAACGCGAGATTGCGTTTACGCTCCATCATGTGGAAAAGTGTAAGTACGGAAGTAAAAACATAACAATTGCTGTATTTTCCCACTATAAGCAATGAAGAGTGTTACTAATATTTTTTTAAATCATACAATTTCAAAACACGATGAATATTTGTAACCAACAAGCATTTTTATGATTAAAATTAGTAATTGTTTCTTTTGAAACTCTGGAGACGCAATAACCTCCGCTTTCGTTTCTCTTCGCATAAGAACAATCAGAAATATCTATTTGATCTTCTATAAAATTTAACAATATTATACGTTTGCACATAATAAAATCTTTCAATCATAATTTCTTTCGAATTTCTAAAATATTGTTGATTCATTTTAGGATAAAGGATCTAATCTTCTGTTAAAAGATTTTTGGTTTTTCTTTTATTTGCTTCAAGACCTGTGTGTAGCAGAAGTATATTACTTTGGATTGTGTAGAAGTAAATTTATTCAATTTAAATAGAGGTTAATACATAAAACTGGGAGTGTACAATAATCCACGCTTATTTTCAAAGACATAAACAGATAACTTTTTTTCAATGACATATATCATATATCCTGAACCCTCCGACGGGCGCAACCGGCCTCACAGGCACAATTCGAGCACATTTGTTCCTCCTCCACTGCAAGGAAAATTAGAAGTCTATCCTCATAGTAGGCTCCTTTCTTTACCTGACGTTCGGACCCTCGAACTTATTTAATCGATTTCATAGT
>BGPR01003643.1:25315-36757 GCA_013235015.1 Araneus ventricosus
TATTTATAGTCAGCTTACTCTGTAAGAGTACTTGTCTGCAACATATAAGAAAAGAAAAGGAGATGAAAGTAGTGGATGAATATTGAACGCTTGGTGAAATTTCGAGATCGATGTGCATCGCTGGTTTTTAAATTTCGAAATAGACCAACCGTAAACAAATTGTAAATTCAGTATTTATAGTCAGCTTACTCTGTAAGAGTACTTGTCTGCAACAAGTGCTGAAAAAGAAGAGGCAAAAGCATCGATGGATATTGAACGCTTGGTGAAATTTCGAGATCGATGTGCACCACTCGTCTGTAAATTTCGAAATAGAATAAAATGATATTCCATTGACTAATAAAAGAATCCAACAGTATTTTGCCAGAAATACGTCCGGAATAAAAGCAAATTGCAGCGGTCTTGAGCGCAAAGCATAAGAAATAGTATTCATGTAAAATATTTACTAATTACATTTACTATTAAAATGTAATAAATACTCTTTCTCTCTTTGAAATCTGAAATTAAAATCATCAATCCCATAATCAAATATCACGTGGAATTTAAAACAAAAGAATTATATTTTGCCTTAACAAATATCGAAGTATGAATGTGTCGTGCAGAAGATATCTCTTTTCGTAAATTGGATTTAATACTGTAAAAATAAAGAAAAAATTAAGAAGTGATAAAATAGCAAGAAGATTTAATTTTCCTTGCTAAATTATTTCAAATATTTCATCAAAATGCGAAATATGTGTGTTTCAGCTAGAATCTCTATTTGTCAAAACAAAATATACTATAAGGAAATATAGAAAACTGTTCACCAATAAATTATTCGATACCCATAAACAAACCTCCACTTCCATTCTGACAAACTAACAGACAAAGATGAATGATCTCTAACATTGGGCAATTCTTCCCGTTTTAATTCGCTACAAGCGCAGCGGAAATGCATCCGTAACAAAACACACGATGACCTCTTCTTGCCATTCACAAGTAATCTCTATCCTATGCATTGAAGAGCAAGTTTTGCGTCTATACCGGACGATTCGTAGCTAAAGCAATTTTGAAAGGAATGAACGGATTCTAGTGCACATTCACCAACATTTGTAAACATAGTTCGGCTTGGAATTGATATTGGGAAGACCGCCCGGTGTCTGGTCATCCAGGAGAGTGGGAAGATTAATTACGGAGAAGCGTAAATTGTCATGTAAATTAATTGCGCTGGTTTATGGCTGAGAGGGAGTATGTGGAGGAACTTGGTGAAGAGGCAGGCAATTGGAATGGGTTGTTGCAAAAGTGCTCGGACAAAAAGGGATATCCATCCATTAAACCAAAAGGAATGGAATCAGACATATTAGATTTTCGGATTGAAAATAATGTTTCTGTGTCCCGACTTATTTCAAGTTATGGGTAATTTATGGTGGGTAAAGATATTAATTAGTGCTGGTTTATGTCCCAGAATCATGGTTCGCGTTTTGCCAAGAAGCTGGACATGCTGTGGGAGCTGAGATCTGTTACTGATAAAGTGCTGAAATGAGCAGGCATTGCCTTAATGTGCTGGGTTTCACTTATATGTGAGAGGATATTTCAGATTTCAGGACTTATTTTAAACATTTATATTTCGCTACATCCTTTCAGGCATTGGATTATTTGTTTCTAATACAATATTTTCTTCAAGATGTAATTGTATATTGCAGGCTAAGCAGTCTTAATAATATAGACTTCCTAGCTGCACTATATTCTATTACCGTATTTTGCAATAGAAGAGTCAAAACTGCTTTTGAGTTTTATGAAACAAGATATCTAATGATTCAATTTTTTTAAAGTTGTATGGCAATTAACTAAAAAAAGAAATATGACAATTTTCCTTTTTAAATATGTAAAATTGCATGAAAAAACAATTCCCTTTATCTCAAATATAGATAAATGACACTGTGTTTAGCCTTCAACGGTTGTGCAGATGATATAACAGTAGAATTCTATCTCTTTATGAAAACTAGCACATAAGCACTAAGATTTCACTCATCTCATGGCACAAAAGGAGTTTAAATAGTTTTACAATGCTTTGCTTTCTTGCTATACTCTATCAAGAGATATATGATTTTATTAGGTTTACAGCTATTGGAAAGGACAATTAAATATAACCAAATATTTTCTGATGTACCCACATATCTTTTATACACGTTGTTTGAAAATGGTAAAAATCACTTCCTTGATTTTATTTCAAAATCCTTTGTTGAAAAGGAGATCCTAAATTTTGATTAATTGAATAAATGTACTCAATATGAGATATTCAGCCAAATTTATCGGAGCATGATTCAGATCTAAATCAGCTTACAAATATAAAGTCAACTTTTGCGATTCAATTTGAACTTTCCATTAGAAAATGGGCACACTTAATGCACTGATTTAAAATTTCAAAAGGATTTAAAGAGTAATTCAAATTCTATGTTTGTTTTTTCTAGAAGTCATGAACGTTTTAGAATTTTTATTTATTTATTTGTTGAACTACATGAGAAAATGTTTTTTGAAGCTTGTTGATTATATGCTTCTTAAATATTTTGATACTCACAGATGCTTTTATTACAAATGGACAATAAAAACTTCAACAACTTATCAACTAAGTTCATAATTAAGCCTGCTGCTCCGTTTGCATTTACTATGCACATGCACCGTCAGGATCAATATGATCCGAACAATAAATACTAAGTACAAGGGATTATATTCTCCATGCCTTCCGAAGAAAATTGTGTTTAGAGATAAATAAGATATGTTTCAACAGAATAAACTTGATATTGCAACAAAAATCATTCTGTGAGTGTATGGTGCAAACAGTCCAGCACACAGGATTATGGAGAATTAATTTTTATTCTCAAATATTCAGGAGATAAATACGTAGCACAGGAAACAGGAACATTAACTCTTGTACAGATTAGCAACACAAACAGACAACAATTCACTAAAAATGACAGCTACAGCACTTTCAATAGCGCTCAACTCACCGACTTTCCAGCTGGCATTACAGACGGAACTCCAGAGTCATTCCAGTCGATCAACACACTACTACTGAATACCGCTCGGCGTCTAACGGCTTAATAGCTCACGCAGCGGATTAAACTCCAAGAAGAGATTCACACTCCAAAGGCGATCTGAGTCGATCTGCAAGCTCAAGTCCATCAACATTCATTCACACGAGATCCACACACGTTCCTTTTATAGTCTGCCCGACAGGCCGTGATGTCACATGAAATTATCTAGTACATTCAAGCGTATGTCTCTCTAATAGAGACATTGAGAAAAAGGGTCGCATTTTCTGAATTTCGATTTGTCCTAAGGTGACAAATTTGTATAAAATGGTAGCTAAATCAGGGGTTTAGACTTGACTGCCAAAGTCATTCCATACTGGCCCAGTTCTCTGTAAACATCCTCTGCCCAACCATTACTATCATTAGCAGGAAGCGGCTCTTCACGTTAAAATATATATGGCTGTATTTGAAAAATAATGCAATGAATATTTAAATATAAGCATATGTATGTAAAATGTAAAATGAAAATATAAATAAATAATGAATGTATGTATATAGAGAGTAAAATAAATTAAATTTATTTTAAAAAATTTTTTTCAATTTAGACAAGAATATGATAGCAAAAGCTTTGAGATATGTTTAATTACAATTCTTGAAAATATATTTATCTAATACATTTGTATTGTATTGAAATATACATCAGGCAAGTTTATTACTAATCGCAAGTTAACAATGTATGTTAACGATAAATCATTTTGCCATTTATGCAATATTCTTTACTGATTATATTACGCAGCTGTTTTTTTTTGTTTAGAGATGTGTTTTGGTTGAATTTTGAATAAATTAATAATTTATCTAGTTCTTCAAAATCATATTTTCGTCAATTTTGATTTCACCATTGCTGTTTATTGATATGTAGAGAATAATTTCATATAAGACAGAACTAATCAGCATATTTTAAAATATAACCATAGGACCGAATTTTTTTCCTTTTACAAAATATATATTCAAAATTTGATGATAGAGTATCCACAGCTTTCTTCTGGCCATGTATATAATATATCATTACAGCTTTTTAGTAAGTCTTACTAATTGGTTTTTATCAGGCATGTTCATGCCAAGAACGATAATCATTCTCTCCTCCATATACCTTTCGCCTTCAATAGTTGCTCATTTTGATGATATCATTCTGGATTGTAGACTTGATACTGTTTTAAAATTAACTTTTCACTTTATGCAACCTTATTCTTGATGTTGAATACCTAGTTACTAGAGTGGAGCAGTTTTTATAAAATTAGCAGAATTCCAGACAGCCAGAACGTGGAGGCGGATCCAATGCCGGTTTATACTTTTGATGTTTGGACAGAATATGCTGCATTATGAACAGTTTGAGTTACAATATTGGCATTATAATCAGAACTTTCCCATTCCTGCATGATTTCAAAAAACGTCATGTCAGAAACGTCTTCCATGAACAATTAGGCGTTTCCAAACTGACTTTATCAGTGTCACTATATATTTGGAAATCTCCATTATTTATTTTTCACTTCTACAGTGTCAAGTTTGTTGATATTTCTGTGTGTTGTGTTCATACAACGCAATAACCATGTGAAATAATTCGATACGACACCCTATAAACCTTATTGGAGAAATCGTAATACGTGACCTAGCTGTCGCCTCTCTGGCCTTGACTGAACTAGTCTGCTGTGAACACATTAAATGTCTGTCTGTGAATTAATAATATTGTGCAAGTCTTTACGTAAACTAGGGAAAAAGTTTCAGGTCATATGGACTCGAACGATGCATAATACAATTTCAAAAAAATAGGCAAGAAAATTTATAAAATAAAAGAAAATCCTTTTAGGGAATTAACATATCTACTCACTAACAAAGTCACGAAATGTCTGGCATATGTCTACACTGTCGTTTTCTTAAAGAAATTAAACAAAGTTTCGGTTCAAATAGAGACAGAACAGAAATAAGGTTAATGGGTATGTTCAAAACAGACTGAACTACCCTCTACCACTGTGACTTTCCATCAAGACTCAGACTTGTTCTCTTCCAGAGGGCGTTTCGCTTCCTCGAAACTAACTGAAAACAAAACTCTGATGTGAAACTGAAACTTACGCCATTATTGTATTCTTCTAATTTTTTTGCTTCTAGCTTCGTGCACCTGTGTAGTTCTGTGTTGTGATTTATGTGTAAATTCAGTCAATATATGCTTTTTATATTTGAAAGCATGATTCAAGTGTCTTATTCCGTCGTGCGTGATTCAATCTAATGGATTAACAAAGTTTTGCAGATTCGGCGCATGCCTCCCGGTCGACAGAAAAGGTAGGATCTTTTTGACGTTCAATTTGCTTTGAATAAATTCTTCCCAATTCTGACATAAAAATAGATTAATTTCTTGACAGGGTAAATTGCTGTAAATATTCTTCTTATTTGTCAATATTTTTTTGTAGAGTTAAAGGTTTTCAGCTAAAATAATTATTTTCATGCTATAATGAAAAATAATTAAAATATTTCATTTTAATTGACAACCCGAGCATAGTGATTCTTATCAACAAAAAAACCATAGACATCTCTGCTATAAATAATTCTGCTATTTGTCATGACTTGAGGCAAAGCGAGGAAAATTCTTACAAAAACATTATAATAATTTTACTTACTTGAATATCATTTTTCTGCTTGGTATAACTGGTAACAAAAAATTTTAATAAGGAAACTTAATAAAAAATGGAAAATACCAAGGGAAAAGTCTAATTTTATAAGATAATTCTGTGTTTCTACATGACTAATAGAAAATGAATTTATGCATGGTCTGCAAATTAATTTCATTTATGATCATTATGGAATGGAATATAATTATTCTATTTTTTCGCTTTATAGAATAATTAAAAAATAAACTAAATATTTCAATTTTTTCCAAGAATAGTCTAACGAAAAATGTGCTGTTTCAAAACACTAATGAAAATATATCTGATAATATTGCGGAATTTGTATTCGAGAATTCAAATACATAATCTCTTTCTAGTTGATGGTATTTTATTTCCTTTTCATTTGGATATACATCTCATATTATACTGGTTTTCGCATTGTAATAAATTGTCTTAAGTTCATTACTTTTTAACTCTTGAATTAAGGTCGGAATGTTTTTCTTTTTTACTCTTAAAATATGCTTTTTATTTATATTTTAGAGTATTTATGCTCAAAATTTAGTAATTCCCCTCACATTCATTCATTTATTGCAATAATTTTATAAATAAAAAAACCCAAAGTATGTTTAAAACAGGAAAAAGAAAGCCAGTCTTTTTAAAGTGTAGAAATTTATATTACTTAAAAGATCGTTAAAGCTAACTATCAATATTTTTTACTTATAAACAGAAAATCATTATTTAAGAACAATTCCATAAATTTTATTAAAATGAATATAACATCGCTATAAAAGTAGGTATTATGAAGCAAGTTTAAGAGGCATGTAGAAATGTTAAACATTTGTCTTAATAATGCGAATAAATACCTATTTTAATCTTTATACTTCACAAAGTAATAGTGGAATTGCAATATTGGTAGAAATACAAAAAACGTTACTTAAAAAAGAAAACTTCGGAAAAAATTTAGATTTATGTTCATGCGATTCATCTTTTCAAAAGCCTAATTACTCACTTGTATCAAGTTCAAAAATCTTTGGTATTGACCGTACGAAGAGTATTCGATGTGTAAAATAGTAGTTCATTTGTTATTATATAATCTTCAAGCAAATCTTGATTAGTTCAGCTTTATCAACACTCCGTTTTAATAACGATACAAGTAGGGCTATGACTACCTTGAATTTTTGAACCGTGGTCAAGATGACGAGAAAGACACTGACCTGACTCCCGTCTCTCCAAGCTTCCGTAGCCACACTAAGTGGGAGGAAGTATTCTGTAAGTTAAGGGCAACAGGCCTGGCAATACGTGACTGATCTTAGTTGGAATCTGGTTTCTGAGCCTGAACCCTCTGGACTCCGGGTCGATACCTTACGACTAGACCACCGGATAGCCTCAGCTAATTTTGAAAACATGAATTCAGGAAGTCTCATATTATTGAGTTTAAATTCATGTTAATCCTAACTGTAATTATAGACATTCATTAATTCTTATATTACTTTAAATTTTCTGCTAGATATTCATTAAGAGTGCACAATTCATATTTTATTCTTCTACAATTAATTTGCTTTTTTTCAAAAAATGAGCCAAAAGTTTTAAGAACACTTGTACCAGCATTCACACGGCTTTACTTATGTTCCTACAGTATGTCATATTATTATGTCAGGTTATCCTCAAAAAAAATTAATCATAAAAAACCTACAGGGTAGCAACTCGTTTTTTCTTCAAGAAAATAGCTCAAAATTAATAGAGGCGGAGGCGTTTTTTTTGCGTTTGTCGAACATGAAGAAGTGAGGATGCAATTTCACCATTTCGAGGATGGATCTAAAAATAATTCTTGTAAGATGGAAATTCAGCGACAATTAATAATCAGAAATTATCTCCTCCTATGTCTCCATGATCGAACTTTTGCACCTATTAGAAGCTAGCTTTTCTCGAGCTCTACATTTAGTTTGAGAATTAGATTAAAAAGACCTATATTAATAAATTCATTATTATTATTAGTAATTAATATGGTAAAGATTAGTTTTCTAAGTTTATATATCTTTAAAATTTTTTTACGTAAAAAAATGAGAACCATTGCTAGCTCAAGATTTACGAACAATGAATTGTTGATTCTTTATTATTCGAAACACACTTTGGAACGCTTTCGGTAGGTTATCGACCACCGCAAAGAGAACCCACATTTGCCACATACAAAATGCTAGACTTAGTATGAATTCGCATTTTTACTCGATCTCGAAGTGAAACATACGGAAATGCGAGTTGAGAATAGAAGTGCTTTTCTTTTTTCTACCACTATAGTTGCAAAAAAAATTGTTATATAATGGACTATGCCAGTCGTTCCCCATTTTATACTATGCAAAGATTTCTCTACAGGAGGCATATTTTGCGTCCTGTACGAGTTATTTACAAAAAAATAAAAGATTAAATCTCTTAAGTAAATGAAAAGCTTTATTATTTCCAGAAAAAAATCAAATGATTTCTCCGATGCTCAACAAACCTGTTCCATCTGTCTACAAATGCAACAAAATATCCTAATGACGTATACTGTCAAATTTGCAGTCGCACTTGTTTAATTTCGATTCCTGTGTTTCAATCGCGATTAGTGAATTGTTCTTCTTCTGCTCTGAATACAAACTAGCAAATAATACAAAGTAAAAGACCTGTGTTAAGAAATTCGTCTAATTAATTGTTATGAACATGGTGTGGTATTATATGTTAGTTTTAGTGAAAACATAGCGGAAGCTATTACACAAGTTCGAATATCTAGATACTGTTATATCGAATAAAATATATAAATTGGAAAAGATGCAAAGGGGTGACCTCTTTTGGCTTTTTTCTATGTGCTACGGTCAATAAAGCTAAGTTATCGATCTAATCGACTCTGAATAATATCATAAATATGCTTAAAACTTGCCCTTATGTCTAGTGCTACAGGTCTTTTTTATCTGATAGCTAGTATTCCCTTTATAACTACTGCAACAACCGAGATGTACTGTGTCCATTTAAAGAAATTTATGCAGGTTATTTATTCATTCACCTACTTAGGTATTAACGGCATATGGGCACTAAGTACATATAAAATTAAAGGGTTTATACAATATATAAAAAAATTTATTTCAACATATCTTTTGTTCGCTAGGTCACTTTTACAACTATGTTTTATTTAGTGTACCTTATACCTAAAATAGATGTGAATGATGATTACGTTGCATAAGCTATTAGTACATCATTTGTCTGTATGACATAAGTCTATGCTTTAACGGCGTTAACTAGGCTATCTTATGTTAGTAGTAAAATAAGTGTATGAGCTGCTTCACGTGAGACGAACTCACAACGCATTCTGTCGGAAAGATATGTTAGCTGGTTCTATCTCGTAAAAAACGGGGAAAGATGCGAGAAAAAAAGCCGGTTAGAAGTTGCCATAACATTCTCGATTTGTACGAAAAGATACCCATCATGTAATACTCCAAAGACAAGATGTAAAAATGAAGCATTTGTTTGACTTGTGATTTAAAGTACTAGGTCGTCGTGACATACAGGCGAGCGAAACGCGAAATAGTCGTACGGCAAATGTAATTATCTTATGACGGAGGCATTTTGAGCAATATAAATAAACAATCCAGAAACAGGGACCTATCTAGATTAATTTCCTTCCCACTCTTATGACATGACACCTATTTCGTGAAATCGAAAACACTCAGCAAACTGGCTTCGTTTTGCTTGTTTTGAGTAATAGCGACAAGATTCTTTTCCATACATCGAGAGAAGACTCTACAACTTTTGTTAGATTACTTTGTATCTTCACCGTTTACGGGATAACCCTTAAAGTCTCTGCTGATAGATGATTTGTCAAAGTTTGTTAACACGAGTTAGCGTCAGCATTTTACTATACCTAGATTCCCAACTTTTGCCTAAGCTCGTCAACGTTAGAGGTAGATTGGGTGAAAAAGTTACAAGGGTCCATGTACTACTTTCGTGGACCTATGCACATATCTCCATCTAGCTACTTGCATGTTATTTATCGCACTCACGATTGAGATAGGAATGGACTTCCCTCATGACGTGTGATCAGTTAGTTATTTGATACATTTCAATAACATCTTATGATGGAACGAATGACAAATTCGATTCATATGTCATTTCGTTTTAAGCTAATCTTTCTCACAAACAGTGACTTCATTTTTTACCACCATTGCTTTATATGCCAGAAAACTTAATATAATGCTGTGACTGTATGGAGTTTGTCAAGGTGTGAAAGTGTAAAACATGGAAGTTATTTCCATGCAGGAAGTGAAATAGTTCCTGCACCTGGTATACAGTTAGAAATATGAAAAATATCTTCATTTTGATTTCTGCATCAGAATATTTAATGGCAATCACAGATTCGAATCTCCTACATTCCGTAGTCTGCAGTCGATGTGACTACCACATGTTCACAAGAACTGGAGCTTGTTTAGAGGTCTCATGTACGGTCGCAATAGTAAAAAGGATCCACTTATATTTTCCCTATTCATTGCGTATTCTTCAAAAGGTACACTCAGGAAATAAGGCTATAGGAAGGTTTCATGTTGGAAAACTTCCACTATGGAGTCATATGCTATATTTGAGAATAACACCAACTTCAAATTCTTCCAAATGAAACACACATTTTCTTAAACATATTTCGAAACTAGATAATCATTTATGCTGGAGCATACTTAAGTTTCGATCCAGCTATTGTAGTTTACAGAATTATAAAACAAGCGAATCCTTAAGTTTTACTGTTAGAATTAAAGGTTTTTGAATTTTTTATCTGAGATAGTCTGAAATCACTATAGACTTAGAATTATTCATGTTATATGTAAAGAGATTCATTCTGCATATTTTTTACCTCCCTTTTTTGTTTAAAAATGATAGCACGTACATACTTATCAATGATGTTCTAAATCCTTTTGAGAATAGCAAAATTTATAAATTTTGTGTATTTCAGCGGATGGACCATTTGATGTATTATGGAAGAATTTCAAGCGAATAGAAGTTTTCGAGACATTGGGTTCTCAATTTTCGCTTAAAACGTGACCTCTAGGGGTTCCGTCCATGATATTTGAAAAGCATTTTCATTATTAGAATATAAGAATACACCACTTATTTACTTAACATTTAAATATATAATCATTTACTATCTTGTATATAAATAAAATTATTAGGTAAATTGTAATTTACTACTATTTTCACACGCATCAAGTCTGATTTTGAAATGTAGATCATTAGATTGAAAATAGCATTTAAAATGTGGACGAATTTCGTAAATACTAACTACCGAACGCTACAAACAAGGTAACCATCTAAATGCAGGACGACCCATTTTCTATATAAATAATGCTCAATTATTCGATGTAATTCATGTTATATTAAAAAAGAAATTCATTCTCTTGGGGTATTTAGTTGTAGAAATTACTTATGCGATTAAAATGGTGTTAGTTATTGAAAATTTTGAGGATTAATAATTAAAATACGATGACTTATAAAATTTTCTTACCATAGAATCTTTTAGTATACTATTTCCTGAAGATTTGTCTTATTTTAATGAACCACACAAACAATATCATGAATACTAGTGTATACTTTTTTTCCACTCTGTTCAGTTGATTTTCAACCATTTTATTTCTCGGCTTTCCTGAGCAGTATTCAACTGAACATGAGGGAAAGTTGCTCACCATAGCTGAGCGGTTATAGAAGACGAAGAAAAATTAATTTTTTCAATCATTAATCAAATTAATTAAGTTACTTTATTTAATTCAATG
>BGPR01003643.1:36782-55274 GCA_013235015.1 Araneus ventricosus
CATTGAGACTGACGTGCATCGCTGGTTTTAAATTTCGAAATAGACCAACCGTAAACAAATTGTAAATTCAGTATTTATAGTCAGCTTACTCTGTAAGAGTACTTGTCTGCAACATATAAGAAAGAGGGAGATGAAAGTGCAGGGATGAATTGAACGCTTGGTATGAAAATCTGAGATCGATGTATCGCTGGTTTAAATTTCAAAATAGACCAACCGAAAACAAATTCAGTATTTATAGTCAGTTACCTTGTAAAGTACTTAATCTGCAACATATAAGAAAAGAAAAGAGAGTGAAAGTAGTGATTGTCATTGAACGACTTGGTGAAATTCGAGATCGATTGCACGTGGTTTTAAATCTTCGAAATAGACAACCGTAAACAAATTGTAAATTAGTCATTTATACGCTTAATCTTGTAAGAGTACTTGTCTGCAAACATATAAAAGAAAAGGAGGGGTAGTGGATGAATATTGAACGCTTGGTGAAAATTCGAGATCGATGTGCATCGCTGGTTTTTAAATGAAATAGACCAACCGTAAACAAATTGTAAATTCAGTATTTATAGTCAGCTTACTCTGTAAGAGTACTTGTCTGCAACATATAAGAAAAGAAAAGGAGATGAAAGTAGTGGATGAATATTGAACGCTTGGTGAAAATTGAGATGTACCGCTGGGTTTAACTCTGGAAATAGACCAACCGTAAACAAATTGTAAATTCAGTATTTATAGTCAGCCTTCAAGAGTACTTGTCTGCAACATATAAGAAAAGAAAAGGAGATGAAAGTAGTGGATGAATATTGAACGCTTGGTGAAAATTCGAGATCGATGTGCATCGCTGGTTTTTAAATTTCGAAATAGACCAACCGTAAACAAATTTTTAAATTCAGTATTTATAGTCAGCTTACTCTGTAAGAGTACTTGTCTGCAACAAGTGCTGAAAAAGAAGAGGCAAAAGCATCGATGGATATTGAACGCTTGGTGAAATTTCGAGATCGATGTGCATCGCTGGTTTTTAAATTTCGAAATAGAATAAAATGATATTCCATTGACTAATAAAAGAAACCAACAGTATTTTGCCAGAAATACCTCCGGAATAAAAGCAAATTGCAGCGGTCTTGAGCACAGAGCATAAGAAATAGTATTAATATAAAATATTTACTAATTACATTTACTATTAAAACGTAATAAATACTCTTACTCTCTTTGAAATCTGAAATTAAAATCATCAATCTCATAATTTAATATCACGTGGAATTTAAAACAAAAAAATTATATTTTGCCTTAATAAATATCTAAGTATGAATGTGTCATGCAGAAGATATCTCTTTTCGTAAATTGGATTTAATACTGTAAAAATAAAGAAAAAATTAAGAAGTGATAAAATAGCAAGAGGATTTAATTTTCCTTGCTAAATTATTTCAAATGTTTCTTCAAAATGCGGAATATGTGTGCTTCAACTAGAATTTCTATTTGCCAGAACAAAATATACTATAAGGAAACATAGAAAACTGTTCACCAATAAATTATTCAATACCCATAAACAAACCTCCACTTCTATGCTGACAAACTAACAGACACAGATGAATGATCTCTAACATTGGACAATTCTTCCCGTTTTAATTCGCTACAATCGCTACGGAAATCCATCCGTAACAAAACACACGATGACCTTTTCTTGTCATTCACAAGTAATCTCTATCCTATGCATTGAAGAGCGAATTTTGCGTCTATTCCGGATGATTCGTAGCTAAAGCAACTTTGAAAGGAATGAACGGATTCTAGTGCACATTCACCAACATTTGTAAACATAGTTCGGCTTGGAATTGATATTGGGAAGACCGCCCGGTGTCCGGTCATCCAGGAGAGTGGGAAGATTAATTACGGAGAAGCGTAAATTGTCATGTAAATTAATTGCGCTGGTTTATGGCTGAGAGGGAGTATGTGGAGGAACTTGGTGAAGAGGTAGGCAATAGGAATGGGTTGTTGTAAAAGTGCTCGGACAAAAAGGGATATCCATCCATTATGCCAAAATGAATGGAATCAGACATATTAGATTTTCGGATTGAAAATAATGTTTCTGTGTCCTGACTTATTTCAAGTAATGGGTTATTTATGGTGAGTAAAGGTATAAATTAGTGCTGGTTTGTGTCCTAGAATCATGGTTCGCGTTTTGCCAAGAAGTTGGAAATGCTGTGGGAGCTGAGATCTGTTACTGATAAAGTACTGAAATGAACAGGCATTGCCTTTATGTGGTGGGTTTCACTTATATGTGAGAGGATATTTCAAATTTCAGGAATTATTTTAACTATATATATTTCGCTACATCCTTTCAGGCATTGGATCATTTGTTTCTATTTCAATATTTTCTTCAAGATGTAATTGTATATTGCAGATTAAACATTCTTAATATTATAGATTTCCTGGCTTCACTCTATTCTATCACCGTTTTTTGTGATAGAAGAGTCAAAAGCGCTTTTTAGTTTTATAAAACAAGATATACAATAATTTAACTTTTTGAAAGTTGTATGACATTTAACCCTCTCCCACCGAGCAAGGTGGTTTCGAACGGTCTAAGAATCTCCCCTTAAAAGCGACGAAGGCTGTCTGAGGCGGTTGGCTTCTTTTGAGGGGAGGTAAGGTTCTGAGATCTTTAGGAGATAAGCGTGGTAGGGGGTCCAATTATCCTCGCCAACCACAGCCCATTTTCGTGCGCCTTAAGGGAAGGTTACAGCAGGGATTGGGGTAAATGGCCACCCAGTTTGGGAGAGTCCAATTCATGTAGCTTTCTCCCAAAAACTTTCGGTTTTAAAGGGGCTAGAAGAAAAAAGCCGCCTCGGGATTAAAGACTTATCTAGGAAAAAAGAACTGTGACATATTTCCTTTTTAAATATGTAAAATTATATGAAGAAACGATTCCGTTTAACTCAAATATAGATAAATGACATTGTGTTTAACCTTCAACGGTCGTGCAGATGACATAACAGTAGAATTTTATCTCTTTTTGAATACTAGAACCTAAGATGTACTTTTAAGACACTACGATTTCACTCATGTCTTGGCACAAATGGGTGTTTAAATACTTTTACATTGCTTCGCTTTCTTGCTGTATTCTATCAAGAAAAATATGATTTTATTAGGCTTACTGCTATTGGAAAGTGACGATTAAATATAACAAAATATTTTCTAAAGTACCCACATATCTTTTATACACGTTGTTTGAAAATGGTAAAAATCATTTCCTTGATTTTATGCCAAAATCCTTTGTTGAAAAGGAGATCCTAAATTTTGATTAATTGAATAAATGTACTCAATATGAGATATTCAGCCAAATTTATCGGAACATGATTCAGATCTAAATCTGCTTACAAATATAAAGTCGACTTTTGTGATTCAATTTCTCCATTAGTAATTGGGCACACTTAATGCACTGATTTAAAATTTCAAATGTATTTAAACACTAATTCAGAGTCTATGTCTGTTTTTTTTTTTAGAATTTTTGAACGTTTTAGAATTTCTTTTTATTTATTGAACTAGAAGAGAAAATATTTTTTAAAACTTGTTGATTATATGCTTCTTAAATATTTTGATACTCACGGATGCTTTTATTACAAATGGACAATAATAACTTCAACAATTTATCAACTAAGTTCATAATTAATCCTGCTGCTCCGTTTGCATTTACTATGTATGCACTTGCACCGTCAGGGTCAATATGATCCGAACAATAAATACTAAGTACAAGGGCTTATGTTCTTCATGCCCCTTCCGAAGAAAATTATGTTTAGAGATAAATAAGATATGTTTCAACAAAATGAACTTGATATTGTAACAAAAATCATTCTGTGAGTGTATGGTGCAAACAGTCCAACACACAGGATAATGGAGAATTAATTTTTATTCTCAAATATGCAGGAGAAAACACGTAGCACAGGTAACAATTAACTCTTGTACAGATTAGCAACACAAACAGACAACAATTCACTAAAAATGACAGCTACAGCACTTTGAATAGCGCTCAACTCACCGACTTTCCAGCTGGCATTACAGACGAAATTCGAAAACCATTCCAGTCGATCAACACACTACTACTGAATACCGTTCGGCGTCTAACAGCTTAATAGCTCACGCAGCGGATAAAACTCCAAGAAGAGATTCACACTCCAAAGGCGATCTGAATCCATCAACATTCACACACACGAGATACACACACGTTCCTTTTATAGTTTGCCCGACAGGCCGTGATGTCACATGAAATTATCTAGTACATTCAAGCGTATATCCTCTCCTAATAGAGATATTGAGAAAATGGTCGCATTTTCTGGAATCTTCGATTTGTCGCCAAGGTCGACAAATTTGTGCCAAAATGGTCACTAAGGTCAGGGGTTCAGGCCTGACTGCTGCCAGTCATTCCATACTGACCAGTTCTCTGTAAAAATTCCTTCCGAACCATTCGACTAACATTGCTAGGAAGCAACTTTCCATGTTCGTAACAATATATTCGAAAAATAATGCAATGAATATTTAAATATAAGCATATGTATGTAAAATGTAAATGAAAATATAAATAAATAAATGAATGTATGTATGTAAAATGAAAATAAATTAGAATTTTTAAAAAATCGTTTTTCTTCAATTTAGACAAGAATATGATACACAAAAGCTTGTAGATATGTTTAATTACAATTCTTGCACAAAATATTTGTTTCATTGTAATTGCTTGATTGACAGAATATACATCGGGCAAGTTTATTACTCAATCGCAAGTTAACAATGTATGTTAACGATAAATCATTTTGCCATTTATGCAATATTCTTTTGACTATATTACGCAGCTGTTTTTTTTTTGTTTAGAGATGTGTTTTGCTTGAATATTTGAATAAATTAATAATTTATCTAGTTCTTCTAAAAATCATATTTTCGTCAATTTGATTTCATTCCATTGCTGTTTATTGATATGCAGAGAATAATTTCATTATAAGCAGAACTAATCAGCATATTTTAAAATATAACCATAGGCAATCGAATTTTTTTTCCTTTTACAAATATATGTATTCAAAATTTGATGAAGAGTATCCACAGCTCCTTTTCTGGCCCTGTATTATAATATCATTTCCAGCTATTTGTGAAATCTGTTACTAATTGATTTACCGTAAGGCATTGTGCTCATAAGAACGATAATCCATTCTCTTCCATATACCTTTTCGCCTTCAATAGTTGTCATTTTTGATGATATCATTCTGGATTGTAGACCTGGATACAGTTTTAAATACACTTTTCACTTTGTACAACCCTTATTCTTGATGTTGAATACCTAGTTACTAGTGGGCAGTAGTTTTTATAAAATTAGCAGAATTCAGACAGCCAGAACGTGGAGGCGGATCCAATGCCCGGTTTATACTTTTGATGTTTGGGCTGAATATGCTGCACATTATGAACAGTTTGAGTTACAATATTGGCATTATGATCAGAACTTTCACATTCCTGTATGATTTCAAAAACGTCATGTTCAGAAACGTCTTCCACTTAACAATTAGGCGTTTCCATAAGCTGAGCTATATTAGTGTCATTCATATATTTGGAAATCTCTATTATTTATTTTTCACTTCGCTACAGTGTCAAGGTTTGTTGATATTTCTATGTATGTTGTGTTCTCATACAACGCACAACTTGCGAAATAATTTGATACGACACCCTACAACCTTATTGGAGAAATCGTAATACGTGACCTAGCTGTCGCTCTCTCTGGCCTTGACTGAACTAGTCTGCGTATGCAGAACACATTAAATGTCTGTCTGTTGAATTAATAATATATTGTGCAAGTCTTTACGTACAACTAAGGGAAAAAAGTTTCGGGTCATATGGACCCGAACGATGCATTAATACAATTTCAAAAAATAGGCAGAAAATTTATGAATAAAAGAAAATCCTTTTTAGGGAATTAACACATCGCCCTCACTAACAAAGTCACGAAATGTCTGTACAATATGTCTACACTGTCGTTTTCTATAAGAAATTAAACAAATGTTTCGGTTCAAATAGACCCGAACAGAACAGCAAGGTTAATGGGTATGTTCAAAACAGACTGAACTACCCTCTACCACTTGACTTTCCATCAAGACCGGACTTGCTCTTCCAGAGGGCGTTTCGGCTTACCTCGAAACTGAAACTAAAACTCTTGATGTGAAACTGAAACTTACGCCATTATTGTATTCTTCTAATCTTTTGCTTCTAGCTTCGTGCACCTGTGTTAGTTCTGTGTTGTGATTTATGTGTAAATTCAGTCAATATAATGCTTTTTATATTTGAAAGCATGATTCAGCGTGTCTTATTCCGTCGTGCGTGATTCAATCTAATGGATTAACAAAGTTTATTGCAGATTCGGCGCATGCTCTCCTCGGGTCGACAGAAAAGGTAGGATCTTTTTGATGTTCAATTTGCTTTGAATAAATTCTTACCAATTCTGCATAAAAATAAGATTAATTTCTTGACAGGGTAAATTGCTGTAAATATTCTTCGTTATTTGTCAATATTTTTTATTGAGAGTTAATCAGTAAAGGTTTTTCAGCTAAAAATAATTATTTTCATGCTCTAATGAAAAAATAATTAAAATATTTCATTTCAATTGACAACCCGAAGCGGTATGATTCTTATCAACAAAAAACCATAGACATCTACTTCATAAATAATTCTGCTATTTGCATGACTTGAGGCAAGCGAGGAAAATTCTTACAAAACATTATAATAATTCTTACTTTATTCTTGAGAATGATTTATTTTCTGTATGGCAATATTAACTGATAACAAAAATTTTAATATGAAAACTTATAAAAATGGAAAATACCAAGGAAAATGAATATTTTATAAGGAAATGTTCTGGTTTCTACATGAACAATAGAAAATGAATTTTATGCATGGTCGTGCAAATATTTCATTTATGACTATGGAATGGAAATAATAATTATTCTATTTTTCCGCATATTTATAGAATAATTAAAAAATAAACTAAATATTTTCACAATTTTTTTCCAAGAATAGTCTAACGAAAAATGTGCTGTTTCAAAACACTAATGAAATATATCTTGAAGTAGAAGATTCGGTGAATTTTGTATTCGAAATTCAAATACATAATTCATTTCTAGTTGAAATTATTTTATTTCCTTTTTCATTTGGAATATGACATCTCCATATTATAACTGGTTTTCATTGTAATAAATTGTTTTAAGTTCATTACTTTTTAACTTGAATTAAGATGGAATGTTTTTCTTTTTATAAAATATGCTTTTTATTTATTTTTAGAGTATTTTATATGCTCAAAAATTTAGTAATTCCCTCAATTCTTCATTTCTATTGCAATAATTTTTATAAATAAAAAAACCCAAAGTATGTTTAAAACAGGAAAAAGAAAGCCAGTCTTTTAAAGTGTTAGAAATTTATATTACTTAAAAGATCGTTAAAGTAACTATCAATATTTTTTACTTATAAACCGAATGAAAAATCATTAATTTAGAACAATTCCATAAATTTTATTAAAATGAATAAACATGCTAAAAAGTAGGTATTATGAAGCAGTTTGAAGATGCAGCAGAAATGCTTAAACATTTGCCTTAATATGCGAATAAATACCTATTTTAATCTTTATAACTTCACAAAAGTAATAGTGGAATTGCAAATTTGGCAGAAATACAAAAACGTTAGTTAAAAAGAAAACTTCGGAAAATTTAGATTTATCATGCGATTGCAATTTTCAAAAAGCTAATACTGTTTACTGTGTATCAAGTTCAAAATCTTTATTGACCTGTGAGATTATTCGATGTGAAAATAGCAGCCCTTTGTTATTCATATAATTCGAAGCAATCTTGATTAGTTCAGCTTTATCAACATCCCGTTTTGAATGAACAAGAGGGCTATTTTTGGACTACCTTGGAATTTTTAACCGTGGTCAGATGACGAGAAAGACATCTGACCTGACTCCCGTCTCTCCAAGCTTCCGTACCACACTAGCGGGAGGATGTGCTACCCCTTCGTAAGATTAAGCGGGCAACAGGCCCAATACGTGACTGATCTTCATTGGAATCTGGTTTCGAGCCTAGAACCCTCTGACTCCGAGGTCGATACCTTACGACTAGACCACCGTAGCCTCCGAAGCAATTTTGAAAACATGAATTCGGAAAGTTCACTTTATTGAGTTTAAATTCATGTTAATCCTAACGTAATATTATAGACATTCATTAATTTTATATACTTTAAATTTCTCTAGATATTCATTAAGAGTGACACAATTCATATTTTATTCTTCTACAATTAATGTGCTTTTCAAAAATGAGCCAAAAGTTTAAGAACTTTTTACTAGCAATTACACACGGCTTTTTCTACATGTTCATACAGAGTAGTCATAAATTATTATTGGACCCATTTCAAAAATTAATCATAAAAAAAACTATTAGGTAGCAACTCGTTTTTTTCAATGAGAAAATAGCTCAAAATTAATAGGAACGGCAGGCGTTTTTTTGCGTTTGCCGAACAATGAAGAATGAGATGCAATTTCCAATTTCGAGATGGATCTAAAATAATTTTGTAAGAAATTAGGAAATTCGGTGATTCAATTAATAATTATAAATTATCTCTCCTTATGTCTCACAATCGAAACTTTGCACCTATTAGAAGCTAGCTTTATCCGAGCTCTACATTTGAGTTTGAGAATTAGATTAAAAAAAGACCTATATTAATAAATTCATTATATTATTAGTAATTAATATAGTGCAAAGATTAGTTTCAGTTAATATATCTTTAAAATGTTTTTTTACGTAAAACATATGAGAACCATTGCTAGCTCAAGATTTACGAACAATTTTGTTGATTCTTTTATTATTCAAAACACACTTTAAAGCTTTTCGCAGGTTGCACTGACCACCAAAGAGAACTCCAATTTGCCACATACAGAAATGCTAGACTTAGTATGAATTCCATTTTTACCGATCCTCGAAGTGAAAAACTACGGAAATGCGAGTTTGAGAATAGAAAGTGCTTTTCTATATTTACCCTACCACTATCAGTTGCAAAAAAATTTTATATAATGGCTCGCATGGTCTGGGCAGTCGTTCTTTCATACTATGCAAAGATTTCTAACAATTGCGGGCATATTTTGGTGCCTGCAGAGTTATTTACAAAAAATAATAAGATTAAATCTCTTAAGTGTCGAAGAAGTTGTGCATTTCCGAAAAAAATCAGAATTTCTTCCGATGCTTTCAGAGTCAAAACCTGTTTCATCTGTTTCAAAATGCAACAAAATATCTCTAATGACGTATTACTGTCGGAAATTTGCAGCTGCACTTGTTTAATTTCGGATTGCCTGTGTTCAATCGCGATTAGTGAATTGTTCTTCTTCTTCATAGCTCTACAATAAAGCTTACAAATAATACAAAGTAAAAGACCTGTGTTAAGAAATTCGTCTAATTAATTGTTATGAACATGGTGTGGAGTATTATATGTTAGTTTTACGAAAAACATAAGGGAAGCTATTACACAGTTCGAATATCGAATACTCGTTATATCGAATAAAATATATAAATTGGAAAAGATGTAAAAGGGAGTGACCTCTTCTTGGTTTTTTCATGTGTATGTAGTACGGTCAATAAAATGCAGTAGGCTTTTTTGATCGATTCCCAATGACTACCTGAATTTAATATTCTATTTATTGCAACAATATTGCTTTCAAAACTGTCTAACATATTTCATATATCTGGCTTCGCCTAACTGGTCTAACTATTTTACTGAACTTCGATAAGCTAGTTTGTTGAGCTTTTCAGTGTACACTTTTACATACCCATAAACAGACAGATAGAAGGATCGTGAATCGAATGATGGATTTAACCGAAATTTGCTATAAAGCCATAATTTTTATACAGGGTTCCCATTTATATCCGTTACACACACCCCTTAACTTCTAAACGGCGACAACCTAGGCCATAAATTTGGTGCTAGGTATAGTAAAAATGCTATGAGCTACTCAATGAGACAACTTACAACGCCATCTATCGGAAAATGTTGGAATTAGCGGTTCTATCTCGTAAACGGTGAAAGATACGAGAAAAAAGCCAGTTAGAAAGTTGTAGAGCACTCTCGATTTAGTACGAAAAGATACCTTGCGCACATTAATACTCAAAACAGAATGTAAAAAATGAACATTTGTTTGATTGTGATTTTCAAAACTATGGCGTCGTGAAACGCGAGCGAAGCGGGAAATCCAGTCCAGAGTGCAAATGCGTATAGTGGCTAACGGAGAGCATTTTGAGCAATATAAATAAATGATCCAGAAGACAGGGACGTGTCTCAGTTAATTTCTTCCACTCTTTATGACATGACAATTTTCGAAATCGTGACCAAGCAAATGTTCATTTTTTTGCATTCTGTTTTGAGTATTAACGTGCGCAAGGTATCTTTTCGTACTACATCGAGAATGCTCTACAACTTTTTAATTTACTTTTTTCTCGTATCTTTCACCGTTTACGAGATAGGACCTCTAATTCCAAAATTTGCCGGTAGATGGCGTTGTAAGTTGTCTCATCGAGTAGCGCATAGCATTTCTACTATACCTAGACTCCAACTTTATGGCCTAAGCTGTCACCGTTTAGAAGTTAAGTGGGGTGTAAATTATACAAGCGGGGTCCATGTATACTGCGGATATACCAAATACCATCTCCATCTAGCTACTTGCATATTTGGTTTATCGCGTTCACATGGAGATAGAATGACTCCCTATGACGTATATAGTTCAGTATTTGATACATTTCAATAAGGTCTTTGTGAGGAACAAATGACAAATTCGATTCATATAGCTCATTTCGCTTTAAAGTTATCTTTCTCACAGACAGTACTTATTTTTGCATATTACTCCCTACCACTATCAGTTGCCAGAAAACTTTAAATATAATGATTCGTATGGATGTTTGCAGGTGTGAAAGTGCAATAACATAGAACATTATTTCATGCAAGGTGGACATGAAATAATGTTCCCGTGCGTACCCAGTTAGAAATATGAAAGAATATGTTTTCATTGCGAATTTTACGAGGATTATCTGCATTTCCAGAGAAATTCGGAATTTATGCAATTAATTTCCTCTGTAGTCTCGAAGTCCGATGTTAGAATCGGCACATGTTCACAAGCTAGCTTGTTCAGAGGTCTACAATGTACGGTCGCCAAACAAAAAAGGATCCACCCCGCATTATTTTCCCATCGTTCATTGCGTATTCATACAAAAGGTACTAATTTTCAGGAAATAAGGCCTAGTAAAAGGTTTCATGTTTGAAACTTCCATATGGGGTCATATATATATTTATAATAGCACCAACTTCAAATTTTCCAATGGAAACACACACTTTTCTTAACATATTTCGAAACTAGATAAACATTTATGCTGGAATACCAAGTTTCGTCATCCCAGCATATTTGGTTTCGGAATTATAAACAAGCGAATTTTTAAGGTTCTAATGTTAAATTAAAGTTTTGAATTTTTATTGATATCTTGAGAAGTAATCTACTATAGACTTAGAATATTCTTTATGTAGTAGTATGAATTATTCTGCATATTTTATTTTCTTACTTTTTATTTAAAAATGATATTGAGTACATGGAATATTTATCAAAATTGATGTTAAACCCTTTTTGAATAGCAACACTTATAAATTTTAACAGTATTTGAAGCAGATGGCCATTTGATAAGCTTATGGAAAATTTCAGCATATTCGTAAGAGAAGTTTTGAAGTTACATTAAATTTTCAATTTTCGCTGTAAAACGATGCACTTAGGGGTTATCATATATTTCGAAAACGTTTTCATTATTAGATATAAGAATTACACCACTTTATTTCTTAACATTTAAATATATAAACATTTAACTATTTATTATAAATTAAAGTGGTGTAATTTACACTATTTATATTTTTACGCATCAAGTCCGATTTTGAAATGTAGATCAATATTTGAAAATAGCATTTAAAATGCGGAATAATTTTAAATACTAATACCGACGCTTAAAAGCAAGCAGGTAACTTTTCTATCTAAATGCAGAGACGACCCATTTTCTATATATAACAGAAAATGTCGAATATATTCCGATGTATTCATGTTATATTAACCAAAAATTAATTCCTTGGGGTATTTCTTCATGTGAAATTTATTTATGACATTAAAAATGTGTGTTGCTATTGAAAATTTTGAAGTTAGTGTAATTTTAAATATTTAGATGACCCCTTATAAAATTTTTTACCATAGAATCTTTTAGTACATGCTATTTCCTGAAGATTTGTTCTTTTATTTTAATGACCAACAAACAATATCAGAATAATGCTGGGTGTATACTTTTTTTCCACGTCTGTTCAGTTGATTTAACCATTTATTTCTCGGCGCTTTTCCTGACAGTATTCACATGAACATGAGGAATGTTGTTCACCACTAGCTAGCAGTAGATAGCAGACGAATAAAAAATTAATTTTTTTCAATCATTAATCAAATTAATTAAGTTACTTTATTTAATTCAATAGGCCTTTCGTCTTTCCTATGGTTATTCTACATTAAAATATATCTAATGATTCCAAAATAAAATTGAGAAGTTACTGGTGATGTAATTCGGTAAATAAAGTGTTAAATCCGTCGATTCGTAGAAACCTTTCTGTCTTTGAGCACGATAATTCCCAATCGGATGTGGTTAGATGTATGGAATTTAGTAACACTTGCAGTTTTTTTTCGTTGTCGTAGACTTACTTCTCTCCGTAGTGGGCTAATGGTGTGTCGGGAAAGGGAAATTCATTGTAAGTGGGAACCTACTTAGATTTCATATTATAGTACTGAATTTAATTTTTGAATTAATATTAATTTCCTATTTTTTTTTATTATGGCCCAGCAAGGTTTTCTGTGAGCTTGCTTATCAGTAAATAATAATAAAATATATGTTTATAGTTATCTATATCTCATAAATTTATGGAAATCTGAATATTTAATACACAGAACGCTAAATGTTTGATTAAGTAATATAAAGATTGAAATGGCGACGATAAAAATTCAGAGATATACAAAAGTTGGCATAGGTTAGTCAATGAATTATAAAGCGTTGTTTAAAATCAATTAAACTTCGATTATGAGTTTTGCTTAACAATTAACAAAATAAAAAATTTTAATGACTGACATATACGATTAACTACAAAAATTATAATCTTTATATGAAAACTAGCTGATACTCGCGAATTCGTCCGCATAGTAAAACATTATGGGTATCTTGTTGCTCGGAATAAAATATTTTCATGTCTTTACAGTTTTAATGTAAAAACTCCCCGCATGCTCCAGAAAAAGCTGCAGACGATAACAATAAAACATTGTTAGAAATTGCGTTTGAAAGCACTTTCAAAAATGAATTAAAATTAAACAGAATGTTTCAGTGAAATGAAATTTGTATGATTGAAACCTAATATTTTGAACTGATGCTAAAATGATTTTGGAGTGATAATATGCTCCGAAGTTTTTGTAGAAAAAAGTTAAAATTTAAGACAGTTTTTAATTAGTTTAAATTCTAATTAAAATTTCGAAAAATCATTTTTTGAATGAGTACCTACTACCATAAAAGCAACCACCTGCCAAATTTCAAGGTTCTAGTGCTAGTGGTTTGGGAGATTCGTTGATTAGTCAGTGAGTGACTTTCTATTTTATATATATGAGTGATTTTCTCTTTTATATAGATGAGTGATTTTCTCTTTTATACAGACGAGTGACTTTCTCTTTTCTATAGATGAGTGACTTTCACTTTTATATATATAAATGACTTTCTCTTTTATATATATGAGCGACTTTCTCTTTTACATATATGAGTGATTTTCTCTTTCCTATATGAGTACCTTTCTCTTTTATATATATTTGAATGGCATGCTACATACAAACAATGCGCTGCTAGATGTGGGTTCATTGAAAATGCTTACGTTGATAAACGATTCAAGAAATAATGAGAGCTTTCCTCCATTAAATACGTTGGCATTTAAAATCATGAATTAGAATATGATAAGTTCAGTGGCACAGTTTATGAATAATGAAGCTATTAAACATTCTCAAAGAAATTGAATATGATATCAAAATCTATATAATTATTATTCAAAGCATTGTCAAGTGGAGCACATTAGAAATATTACTTCTCACACAATACTTCCACAAATTCCAAAAAAGCGGCCATCCCAATCGAAAACTATCTTCAACGGCATAATACCCCGCAAGCACAAGCAGCCCTAAATATTCCCCACCCTCTTCACCTCAACTGGAGCACGCTAGAAATATTACCCCTCACACAATACTTCCACAAAGTTCAAATAAGCGGCCATCCCAATCGAAAACTATCTTCAACGACATAATACCATGCAAGCGCAAGCAGCCTTAAATATTCCCCACCCTCTTCACCTCAACTGGAGCACGCTAGAAATATTACCCCTCACACAATACTTCCGCAAAGTTCAAATAAGCGGCCATCCCAATCGAAAACTATCTCCAACGGCCTAATACCCCGCAAGCATCAAGCAGCTCTGAATATCCCCCTCCCTCTTCACCTCCTAACCGGGTCGATTTCAGCTGACAACAAATTTTGTTTAGGTGGCTGCCTTTGTATGCGACGGGCAATGTCCCCAAAGCGTGGTAATTGGGGATCCAGCCTGCGTTTGGGGGCTATGGGAGGGGCAGAGGAGTGTAACTTTGAAAGAAATACACCCCTGGAGCAGAACGTGAGGAGACTACAGACCGATGATAGCGACAATGCAGACTTTCCACCAACTCTCACAGCATTTATTTATTTTCTTGTCCCGTTTGCCGTTGTGCTTTGATCCAGATAGATAGGAAATATCGAGAGTTTTCATTTGCGTCTTAGAATTACTGAGAACGTTTGCTGAATATTTGTTGAACTGTAACGATATTTTGCATTAAATTTTATGGACAGATGTTTTTTGCGTTTTATTGAGTTGTTCTTGGACTTTGTTAACACATTGTTTCAAACAACTAGAATACTGATGTTGCGTCTTGTATATTAGGACATTATGTCCGCAAATGTGTGTACTGTTTTCTATACCTTTTTTTAAAGGTGGGCTTTCTTTCATATATATAACGTATCTTTGAGATTTCTATTAAAAATTATTATATTATAACTTCAGTCACAGTTATGCTATATAGTAATTTATTCGACTTTAATAACTGCATTGATTTAATACACATTTGTAAAAGTGTTGAGTCACAATATATGTATTGAATGATTTAATCAGTGATACTTTATTTTCTTTTATCACTTCTATAAATTATATTAGGTATCATAGAACTTAGTAATAAGTATATATATATACATGCGATCCAATCGTTTTAATAATTCATTAATTGAAATCTATGTTCATTTTAATATTTTTTAAAACACATAAATATCCAATGCTAAATTTTAAACTTTTTACTGTGGAACATTAGACTAAAACATGTAACTGCATTTTAAACTTTATTCTACACATCTTTCGTGCAATAAAATGCAAATATTTTCAGGTTATAATTAAGTACTCTTTTGCCTGCCTTTTAACACATTTTACCAATGGTAATACTAACTGACAGGTGAAGGATTTCCAACCATTCGCAGACTTCAATATTCTAATTTCTTACACGGAATACCAATAGTCATATATTTTTCGAAGCAAACAACAATTTACTAACTTGGAGATAAAGTGTAATGGATTTTCACAATTTCAAATGTTTCAAATTCTCTTAACAAAATGTCATGTTAAATTTTCTGTTATACAAATCTCAATTTAATATATTGACAGCCGTGATTTTTTTGAAGCAAAAAGATGTTAATCCCTTGTCCGTAACGCAATGCCAGGAAACGAACCACATTTATACAGACTAACTAATTGATGCAGATGTAATATTTCTAGACATTCACAAATTCGGTACACAGAAATACCAGCGCAATGGTTAGATAGACCCGAAGGAAAACAACCGAAATCCTCTTCGAACCATTCATGAATATTTTGGGACCAATTCAATAAAGAGGAAGACTCAATCTCATTACAAACGATATGCCGCTGTAGAAAATGTTGTACAACATGGGGAGGATGTTAGTGCTCGTTCACCCAAAATATGTAAACACAAGAAACAAACCACATTTATACTGGCTAACTAATTATGCAGATGAAGGATTTCGAGACATTCACAATTTTCATGCTATAATTCGATACAGAGATACCAGCGCAATGGTTAGATACATCCGAAGGAAAACACCCGAAGTCCTCTTCGAACCATTCATGAATATTTTCTGCCCGATTCAATAAAGAGGAAGACTCTATCTTTTTAGAAACGATATGCCGCTGTAGAAATTGTTGTACAACATGGGGACGATGTTAGTGCTCGTTCACCCAAAATAAATAAACACAGGAAACTAACCACATTTATACTTGCTAACTAATTGAATTGACTAATTGCACATGAAGGATTTTCAGACATTCACACATTTTCCTGCTATAATTCGGTAGACAGAAATACCAGCGCAACGGTTTGATAGACCCGAAGGAAAACAATCGAAATCCTCCTCGATCCATTCATGAATATTTTCGGACCGATTCAATAAAGAGGAACACTGAATCTCTTTACAAACGGTATGCCTCTGTAGAAATTTCTGTACAACTTCGAGACGATGTCAGCGCTCGTTCTGCCAAAATATGTAAACATAGGGTTACAATACTTTTTTCAGTTGAACTCCGGTCACACGGGGAGGTTGAAGGGTTTTGGAAGGGGAAAGGGTATGTAGTATGGGTAAAAGTATGGTATAAAATACTAAAAGCTGTATACAACCGTCTTTCATAACACAGGCACCGAAACTGAGAAAGTGAAAAAAAATTAAGACTTCATAATGCAAAGAATATACAATTTTTAGTAATTGTTGGTAATTCAAAATCATAGTAATGAAATACTGAATTAGAACAAAACTGTAAAATCTTTTAATTTTCAGTTTAAACTGGGGCCTTGGGAAGATCGACTTTCTCATGAACAATCGGTGTAAGATGTATAAAGAATGAATTTTCTTTAATTGGAAGAATGGCGTCAGATTTTCTCATATAGAACCAAATTTCTCCCTCGTCGTATTCTTCACTGTTGTAAATCCGGACATTTTGAAGTTCCGTACACTAGTCTGAACGTGAGCTTGAATTCCGGACGTATGGTAACCCTATATAAACGTTGTCTGGTTTAACAATATCATATGGGGTTGGGATTGCTATCGTCCAGACTGCCCGATGTCCGGTCATCCAGGAATGGGGAAATTTCATTACGGGGGAGAATAAATTGCCACGTAAATTAATTATGCTAGTTTATGGTTTAAGGACAGAGCGTATGTTTAGCGGAACTCGGATATACATAGGGAAGAATGAGGGCTCTACTGAAGATTCGTGTTCGATAAGAAGGATGTTGAACGATAAATTCTCTGCTGTTGCGTTGCTCTTTAGAAGTAATTTTACACAATTAGAGAAATTTAAAAAAATGAGAGATCTGCATATATTTTTTCGTTAAAAGTAAGTATCAAAGTTTTTCCCCATCAAGAACTTCTTTCTCTTTTAGGCCATTAAACATGCTCATCTTTAGCTCAACGTCATAGGAACTTCTGCAAGTGCGACCCAATTTCGGTTTTGGATAAACTCTATCTCTATCCATATACCTGGTATGGCATTCACGAATTGTCAGTGTTAAAGATTTCGTTATTATGTGGTCGGAAATTTACACGTTCTATCTCTTTTATAGATTTATATTTCGATAAAACGTGCACCATTTTCTGCGGAGAAGCCCTATTGAAAAAAGAAGGACAGTATCAGTCATCTCTTGTCATTTTCAGTAAAACTAAAGTCTTCATTGTAAAAAAGGATAAAGATGCTTTTTAGTTACCCTTTGTTTGAAACTAAATCTAAATAGGTGTTTTGTTGAGCTGAAACTTTCTAGAAGCTTTTAAGATATCTGGTACCATTTTTATTCTCTATTACACACCATAATAATTAATGAGTGATTCTTTCGCATTGCTTGGATATTTCAACGGTCTCAAATAGTTTCGTTTTTTTCATTTTCATTTTTGAAAGACTTACCGTATTAGAAGCATTTTTTCATCATTCTCATACAATGTTTTTTCCCCTTTCCACATTTTTTCGCTGATTTAAAAATAGCTTTTCCGAATATTCTAACATAGCCTCATATTTAAAATGGTGTTTCAAATATTTATTTGAAACAATGATTTCTGATTTACTTCTCCTTTTAAGAATGGGGAAAGTAATAATTTTGAAAGCGTGGAATCGGAATTTAGACAAAGGATTCAAATGATATTTTTAACTAGCCAAGATCTAGTGCTGTCCTGTTTCTCAATATCAAATGCTTGTGCTAGATAGGAAAAATAACAGCGTGCAGTGACTATTGTCGTGTTGTAGTAAATTCGTCTGGTGTGTGAAAGTGAATGCAAT
>BGPR01003643.1:55284-72787 GCA_013235015.1 Araneus ventricosus
TCACTAGAAATCCCTTACTATGTTTTAACAGCACTGCACCCACTGATTCAGCAGTTGAACGATGCTGAATATGCGTGTGAAACGTCCATTTAAATGCATCGAAAACCGCCAGGTGAAATTGATTACCCATTTCAAAAACTAATGAATTACTTTCCCATATTCACACCATGGATTAATTTCTACACAACCAAAGCCAGAAACGATACCCACCCCTGCAGTCCGTCATTGTCTATCTCCCATCCCATATTTCCCATCCAATATCGTTTGGTATACCCCCATGGAACATCTCCCCGTTCCTTCCTTGCGTGAACTCTTCCCAACACAATTCATTTTATACAAAATCCCCAGCTCCCACTCTAATTCGGAAGCACTTGACCGTTAGCCGGCGTGAATCAAGCTTAAGCATTTATCGCATTTCGCGTTGTGCTAAACGCACACAAACTGTGCTTAGGGGAGGGGAACCAGCGGACTAATAAGCGTTTATGCGTGCAGCTCTGAGCTTTGACTACCCCAGGTGGTGTGGCTCCCACTATTAAGTTGGGGAAAGACTTTGGTCTCGTTGGTTGGGCTATGAAAGCACCTGTAACCCCATTCTAGCCCGTATTCGTTCGGTGCCGTTAATGCACATTCTTCGGTAGTTATTAAAACGAAGGGGAGATGTAGATTAAAAGCAAAGATATTTTTAAGACTCGAGGATTAATTTTTAGTATCGAAAGTGTTGAATTCTTGATGTAGCATGTCTTAGGGGAAAATCCCCACAGCTCTTTACGGCGTTGGTTTTTGGATTCTTAAAATTAAATGAAAGCGTGCGAGTTTGTAGGTAGTATTTATGTCTATGCCTTTTTATGAGAAAAAGAAACATGTTATTTAATCCGGTTATTGAAATATTTAGTTTCTTTTTTCACGTTTTCATTTCATTTCTTTCATAACTGTAAATTTCATGTTCGTAAAAATGAATTTTCAATTCATTCTTCACTCATTTCCTGATATTTATACTGATATTTACTCATTTTCTCCATTTATTCCTCATTTCCTCCATTTGGCACAATTGCTCGCACAATGATAATAATATATTTTAGTATATTCAGAACTTTATGATCATTTTAATTTTGACCCGAGATATTTGATAAACAAATATTATTTCCTTCTTTTAAATGTGGTTTAAAAACTTATTTATTGTTTTCCCTTTAATATTAAGTAATATATTTCGTAATTCATTATTATAAATTTTATGAAATCATTAATTTAATTGTAATTCCATAATTAGATTCTCTATCTCGATGTGAATCTGAGAAGAATTGATTACAACATTGAATCATAATTCAATGCCTCAATTTCCAAATCGATTAACTCCATAAAACGAAAAGTAAAGAATAGTGATAAAATAGTAAACATTGTTTTTTAAAATTCTGTTAAAATTATAAATTCAAATAAACATCGTAGACTGTATTACTGCATATGTATCTCTTGTAATTAGCAATGATTTGCAAACTAGTATGGAGTTAATCAGATTGGCTTCTGAAAGAAATTATTTATTATTCACTGGCCAAAAAAAATTGTCATTTAGTGGTGTTAATCCTTATTATCCTTATATTATGTTTATATTCAAATCAAATTTCTCTAATAAATGATATTATATTTATATCATTTATTAGAGAAATTTGATTTGAATATAATCAGTTAGGAGTTTACAAAGTTCTTTGTTACTAAAATTTAAAAAATCCAAAAAGTGGAGTTGACCGATTTTGCAATTGAGGCAATCAATTATTGTAAGGAAGAAACATACTAATTACTAATAAGTAGAAAATAATGAGAATAAAGTTTTATCAAAGGTGCACCTTTACCGCTATTGGAAAAATAAGAAGACAATTTTATCATAAATTCTGGTGGAAAAGCAACAATCTTAAAATTGTGAAGCATTCAGATATAAGGAAATTGAGCAGCAATGAATATCATAACAAAGAATATTGCTAAACGTTCATTCTTTTTTCCTGCTCAGAATAGCTCTATCATCCTCTCCCAATTTCACGATTTTTGTTCTGATCACCTTATTTGTCATAAAAAATATTATACTGCATTTTATCGGACAGTAATAAATATGCTTTTTTTATTATTTAAAAGCAAATATTCTTTTTACGCTTGCATTGAGTTTCAGTGATTTCCATTGATAATTATGCCCACAGATACTTAAAATTTTCTTAATTCTAACTTAATTTTAGCGAACTAAGGGTAATAAGAAAATGACGCGGTTGTTATGTACCTAAAATTCAGTTAAGGTGGTTACACAAAATGCGTGGTATTCATGTTTATAAAACAAAATCTAACAAATATGTAAAAAATCTATTAAATGAAGTTAAAATCTGATAGCTGCGATCTGAAATGTGTATCTACAAGTCATATATCTATAAATATTAGGGTGGACAAAAACAAAATCTTTTTTTTTCATGTACCTATACCGCGGAAAAGTTACGAATGGGTGAGAAATTAAGCGAGGAAAAAAGCACGAAAATTGATTGATATCTTCCGCTCGCGCATCTGCCATGAAAATCATAAAAAATTGACAAAAATCAAAATTTAATATTCAAAATTTTAATTTTTTTAAAAATTTCTCTTTATCTGTTTATTTTAGCATTATCTGCTAAGTACTGATCTTCTTAAGAGTAATAAAGTTTATTTTATTAAAACCGGTCCATAATTTCCAGTGGCACGTCCCCTCCAAGGTTAACAAATATATATGAAATTACTTCATTATGCAATTTTTTGTTCCTAACCCTCAACATAATCGCCATGCGTCTTTCTACAGATGAATTGCAACATATCGATGTATGGAAAAAGTTATTTAGGTCTAAAAATATATCAGCTTCACTTTTTTCTTCGTTTATTGTAACACAATGCAAAACTAGCTCCAAAATTATAGTATTACTTGTTACTTAAGAAAAAATTGCAAAAATGCAGAAAATAAAAGAATAAAACTAACAGATCTTCAAAGAAACCTTTTAGGAACTAAAAATTGCATTTTAAAGTAATTTCACATATTTTTGTCAAACTTGGAAGGAACGTGCCGCCGAAAATTATGGACCTATTTTGATAAAATAAAATTTATTACTTTTAAGAAGATCAGTACTTAGCAGCTAATGCTAAAATAAACAGATGAAAAGAAATTTAAAAAAAGACAGTCGATTTTTTTCAATTTTTACGAATTTAAAGGCCGATGCGAAAGCGGAAGATATCAATCAATTTCCTTACTTTTTTTCTGCGGTTAATTTCTAACCCATTCGCAACTTTTCCACGGTATGGAGACATGAAAAAAATTCTGATTATTTTCGGCCCACCCTAATGAACATATGGATATTTTAACAAGAAATAACTGAAAACTTATTGTTTTTCTCATCTTAGCAAAATGTCTGTTCTATATCCCTCTGAATTCGTTGCTTTCAATTTTCCTTTGTAAACAAAATCATAAAGTGTGACTTTTGTAGTTTGATTTTTTTTTTATTTGAGAGTAAAATCTTCGAAAAAATTATATACTGAGGGAAATTAAAGCCATGGGCTTTAATTGTTTGTATTCAATAGCAAAATATTTTTTTAATTTGATATTTCGAGCTGCTATGATTTTAATTCATGCTTCATGCTTTCTACGAGGTGTTTACTTATTTTTTAACATAATATTTCACTTTTAACATAGGACTACGCTCCTCCCATTGGGGTCTCAGGAAGGAGTTTGATTCACATGCCAAAACGCCACAAAACTTGGAATGGGAGATCCTCTATATCGCGGTAACTACATATGTTAAAAATATAACTAATGTCTTATTTTAGATACAAAGGGTAACAACAGAAGTTACAGAAAGAATTGAAAAGCGGAATTGTTGTTCAGCGACTACTGAATCGCAAAGTTGGTAAAAAATAAACATGAATTGGTTACGCGGTCTCTATATCTCTATAAATACATATGTTAAAAACATAACTAATATCTTATTTTTGAGAAAAAGGGTAACAACAGAAGATACAAATAAAAATTAGAAAGTCGGAATTGTAGCTCAGCGACTACTGAATCAAAAACTTGGGCAAAAATACGCATGAATTGATGGTGCGATCCCCTATATCCTGGTAATTATATATGCTAAAACATAACTACTACCTTATTTTAGAGATAAAGGGTAACAACAGAAGTTATAAAAAAACTTACTTAAAACTTACTTACTTAAACTTAAAAACTTACTAGAAATTTCGAGAAACAAAAGTGTCACTCGAGCAAAGTAGTCCTACACCTTAACATCAGTGGCTGTTTAAAAAGACAGCCTCCCGTCATTTTTTTCTATAATACTTTCTTTAATTGCTTCTTTAATTCTCACTAAATTATTTAATTCTACTGTCAGAAAATGAAATTATTCCTTTAAAACTATTTAAACAGGCGTAGTGTGTGACCCAGGTAAGTAAGTGCCCGCTGACTTTACGCTGAATATAGTGAATCCGCATTAAATGATTTTCTTTAATTATTCAATTCTATAAATTTGAAGATCATTAGATACATCGTAATTTAAACAATTAAAGAATCATTCATATTTAAAGCGAAAGCCATTAAATTGATGAATACTGCTCATTCCAGTGATTAATTAACTTAAAACTAATGGCATATTTTAATTTAATTAGAAGCAAAACATTAAAACTGCCATCCCATAACATTAGCAAACAGGGATGATTTGCAATGTGTTTGCCTGGAACTTATTCTCTGTATACTTTGTTCTGATTGCTTTTGGAAGATTAATTTTAGTAGTTTGAATGTAGCGAGAGTTAAAATTCATTTTACGTATTACTTGGACGTAAATTCTCATGCATTATTTCAGGAAAAGTTTTGGAGGAAAATGTTTCAGCTTATGTAACGATTTATTGACAAAAAATGTACTGTATTTTTGATATTAATATATTTAAGTGATGGTTTTTTCAGATGTCTTCTTCTTTATTGTCGACTTTCATTACATATAAACGTTTTTCACGATTTTATAAACAAAAAATATATGTATGAAATTGCTGTACAAAAGCGAGATTCAACTTCTTAAAAATTAACGGCATAACTTCTTTTAGTAAAATAACTTGCAAATGGCTAGATTCTTCAAATATTTTAACAATACTGAACTCAAGTAGATAAATTAATATTTTTATATAATTAATTTCTAAAAATCCCACTAGTGGTGTTGGTGACGAAATTCTGTGTTTTAAATGGATTATTGTTAAATAAAATTAATTGTTAATCGAAATTTTAAAATATTTGTATTAGTTAATCAATTCTCATATATTAAGGTTCCATCACCATTAGATTCTTTGCAAATCAAGTGTGGTTTGTCATAACAAGTGGATCATTTTGCTTTAACCGAATAATATTTCAAGTTATCTCGAAGTGATTTAATGAACCCATCTCGTAATGGAAATATGATTAAGTTTATGCAATAAATCATAAGGAAATAACAGTTTTGCTGTATTCTTTCTTTATTAACCCTTCGTATAAGGGGCTGGTGTATGGTGGGATATGGGAGGGGCGACGTATGGAGTACCCCAGGTCGTTTGTGCACCCTCTACTTCAAATTTCCACCCATTTTCTAAGTTTATTATTTTAATCTGTTCAGGAACCATAATAGAGAGAAATTGAGAAAAAATGACAGATAAAATTGAAAAATAAAACGTATTTTGCATATATTGAATAAACAAGCATCTCCAACGAAAGGAGACCAACCTTTCGTCGATCCTGAATTGGTCACCAGTCTTCTAAAGTTTTTGGCAGGTTTCATTCAAAGAGTTGAAAAATCCTCTCACTGCAGCTAACTTATGAGTTTTTCTGTGTGTGCCCCTCTGGAGGTACAATACATTTCATTGGCTGGAGGTACAATAGAATTCATTGGCTGGAGGTACAATAGATTTGATTGGCTGGAGGTACAATAGATTTCATTGCCATACTTGGAGGGATGGCGTACTGAATCTCCGACTTGACGCGAGCATTACATTAAAAAAATTGGTTAGATTGGAAGTTGGAAGTCAAACTGAAGGGAACTAGACTCATTTCACACTAAGGAAGTTCCTGTTAGGTTAGAGGGTGGGGGGAGAGGGCTCAGGAAAGAGAGAGAGAGAGAGAACATTCAATAATTCACAGCAAGCAAAATATTCTTTGGAGTACTCCGCACGCCAGCCCCTCTAAATAAGGGTTAATGTTTATAAAATAACTGATATCTATAGATATTAATATTGGCTTTAAAATAAATTCATATTGAATCACATGTTAGAGTTTAACTTCAAAATCGTACTCTTCCGGAGAGTTCCATCAGAAGTGATTTCCATCGTTAACTGCCTTGGTTGAAACAGAATATAAACTAATCGTTACACGTAGATGAATGATTTAACCAAACTGAAAAAATGCAGCCTTATTTACATTAGTTTTAAATTACTATGAGAATTCAATTACAATGCTATAGGGGAAAATGGAGTAAATCCGGGTACCTAAGGTTCGAAGGCCTGTTGGATCTAAAATATTCGACATAAAGCTTGCCAAATTTTATTAAAATATTCATTATTTATCGGAGTAAAATATATATTTCGGGAAAAGTCATAGTTTCGGAACTCTTTCCACAAATGATTTTTTGTAGAGAAAGTCATTCCTGGTACACGTGTTAACTCTATGGGAAATTAGGGAAAACTAGAATTTCAGTGGAAAAGTAGCATAAACTTTTATTTTATGTGACAATTTAGTAATATACAATTTTTTAAGATTTAACAATAGTTATAATAGTTGGCAATTTAAGAAGGAAGACAATTAATTCCAAAATTCGTATCTAAATTAGTGATACAATTGTAGGAATAAACACGGAAGGTAGTAATGTCATGAAATATTGCTGGTTTGGAAATTAAAATAAAACAGAATAGCGATAAAATGAAATGTAAGAATCTAACAAATGTTGTACAAAACAAGAAATTGGGAAAACGTAATATGCTTACTGGGCTCCAATACTATTTTAATTATCCAAATCCAAAACGCATGAGAAGAAAATATCCCAATCCAAAAAGAAAAGAAGAAAAATGTATTCTTAGTAATTCTTTCTTATTTAAAATTCAAGCTAACTAAGAGACTATGCGTTAAATAAAACCAAACGATTGCAAAGACTTCGAGCAAAAGATTTTTAATGTTCTTCCATTTTAAGTTTTATATGAGAAAAAATAAATGAATAAAATACTTTATTTGCAAGCGATGAAATAATGGAATAAATAAATTTCAATTTTTTTTTAAAATTTTGACTAAAATAATTATTTGTATTATTTGAAATTATCACAAAATAAAGAAATTATTGGAAATAGGAATAAAATGGAAATACTTTCCATCAGATCATTTGACTGAAAGGTCAAATAGGATTGCCCCTCACAAACTACCAACTATCTCACAATCAAAGAAAATTCTGGAGGATCGGGTATCCATAGTTTACCTTAGTACCCGGTTTTACCCCTTTAGAAGTAACAGGATTTACCCCGAGTGCAAAGGTTATAAAAAACGCAACAGATCACACAATTGTTTTACTAAATCTTTATTGTTTGATAGAATTTAAATCCTTAGTAAACATATAATAAACTGGACTAAATATAGTTTTGATAATTGCAATGATTAATAAGTAAGGATAGTTTAAAAAGAAGCGAACATTGAAGAGTTGACGTCATGAAACAAATAAACCTTTACAGACGAAGTGAATTCAACGACAAGAACATGGCAACTACGTCCATTATTTTTTCGTCATTAGTATAATATAGTTCAGAATTTGTTTTCTAGAAAGGAGAATTAATAACTCAAAAATCAAGGTACTTGGTTTTACCTCACTCTTTCCTAAACATTTATATATATATTAGGACAATAAGCAGACATTTGTCAGTAATTAAATCTGTTCAAATCACTACATTTGATCCAAGCCAAATATGACACTAAAACATAAAATTAAACTAATAAGAATAACAGTAATACTTATAAATGAAAGCAATATTTCAAGTTAGAAGAGATTATCAAGTTAGTTTCAGATTAAATCTGTTCAAATCACTTCATTTGATTCAAGCCAAATATGACACTAAAACATAAAATTAAACTAGTAAGAATAACAGTAATACTTATAAATGAAAGCAATATTTCAAGTTTTGGAGAAGGAAGCGTGAAGTTTCCGGTATCTTATCTTTATTTACATTTAAAACATGAGCTTCACCAAGATTTTACACACACATTTGAAAGAAAGCAACTGTATGACATATAAAAATTTTGCTCACATAATTCAAACTTAGAATCCATAATCTCTTTTTTTTATATCATAAATAACTTCTTTTCATGGGAAATAATGTAAAAGTTATCATGACACATGACTAAAAGTATATGTATCTCTAAATAAGTTGGCGAAATCCTCACTACAGAAGATCACAATTTAGAAAAGAAAAAAAAATCTAGTTCCTATGCATATTAAATTGATCAACTCCTTTTCTAAGAGACAGAAGTCACAAACGAAGCTTTTTCTGGGCATAAATATACTATTAATGTGAGTAATGTTAATGAGTCAATCAATGACTATTCTTTCAAAGCCAATCATATAAATGATCCTCTACAAGCATCATAATCTATACAGAAAATGAAAGGATTCGAGAAGAATCAAAATATTAATAGCTATAGAATATATACGTTTTGTACACATTAATATATGGTAATGTGAACAATACATATGAATTTATATTCCCTTGACTCACATAAAGTCAATGATTACCATTATCTAAAACCAATCGAATTAATTCTGTTGGTTATAATCTAAATCATCTACAAAGTGAGAAAGGAAAGAGTGAGAAGACGACCGCAAAAATTAAATTAGGAACAATGTTCAAAACACTCAAACTTCGATTTCTTTCATTCCCTTATACTTCCGACAGAATCTTACAGGAAAATACATCTTAATTGCCATTAACCTACAGCTGAATAAACATAATGGAATAGTCGATACCGTTAACTTCGTAACAACTTTAGACAGATGTCTCTACGTCAATAAAAATAATGTTTAACTAGGCAAAATGTTGAAAGCTATTTGCGTCTCAAATTTATACATAATGCAGATACTTGCTACTCAGAATTCTTTTCACCTTCTCTATCTGAAGAAAGGACGGCAATTAGACATTATGTGACATAAAATTCTCAGACGAAATTCCATTAAGTGTCATTTCTAAATAATCGAGAACTTCCGACTCACCAAACACTTATTGCTGCTGCCAAACAGAGTTTGCGTAATCACATCAACTGCTCGCTCTCCGTCATTTTAACTCCTTTAATATGAGAGAAAATGGAAAAGAGATTATTATTATTTTTCGACGTGAAGTTTGCAAAGTTGAGAAGAAACATTCTTGTGTAAAGAACACAGTGAAAGGATTTGAATATTTTTATGACATTACAATAATGAACTCCGATATCTCTAATAATAAAAAAATTTCCTTTATTAGGTTGCTGGACAAATTCAGACCACAGAAAGGATTAAATTATGACTTTTATAATTCCTTTCTACAGAAAAGTTTTCCAATTTAGAACTACAAATGGCGTGTGGACTCCGAAGAGTTCGCCATTCTAATTATTTTCCATTTTGAATAATTTCTACTTTTTATTAAGTGTTACAATTATTAGAGAATCTTTGTTATTTAATACTATAGTTTTTGTTGTGTTATTTTTAGGAAAAATTTGTTGATGCACTGACTTAATGATGCTGCGTTGAGAGCGCAAAAAGGTGTATTGTTATCATTATTATTGTTGTTTACTTTTTCTGTTTCTTTTATTTATTTTTCATTTTAATTCAAATTTATTTTTTTCTATTATTTGTCTTTGTATTTCATTAGAAATAGCTGCATATGCGCCTTTCTATTTAATGCAAAAAATAGTTTTTATTTTATTTTAATTTCAATTAATAATTAAATTAATTTTGCTAAATTTTATCAATTGTAACCGATATCTTTAAAATATAATACGCTTTATAAATGACATATGAAAAGTAAATTAGAAAAAACGAAAAAAAATATTATAGACCTCTAACCAAAATTACAGGTTTACATAAAACGACATTGAATATGGTGGCTTGGTGGCAAGGTCTTGCCTTCGAAATTTGAGGATTTCACATTCAAAACCCGATTCCACTAATGTTGGCCAAGTGAGCATTAAATCTTATATCAGGACCAAAAGTCTTCTTTCTGCTGTGGCATGAAAATTTGGAAGACGTCGTACTGTGCCAGGTGTCGTACTAGTCACCAGGAAATAGGTCGGAATTACTAGACCTGGCTGATGATAGAATTTGTGTTGCTTGAAAGGGGAGGGTTAATACAGCTAAGCTGAATTTTATTAAAAAATGAAATTTAAAATTAAAATAAAGGGACACGGTGGCCTTGATTTAAGGCCTTGTCTTCGGGGCCTGAAGGTTCCAGGTTCGAAACTCGATTCGATTGCAGATCCGCTGTGTATGCGGGACTGGTAGACGCCAAATCCGACGACGCGGGTCAAGCTCCTTTCTGGTGGTGCGGTGGGGAAGCTTGGAGAGGAAGGCTAGCCATGTGTCGCACCCGTCATCTGACCGCGGTTGAAAAGTATTCGATCTGTCCCCAAATAGCTTTCCTGTTGCTTTGAAACAGGGTTAAACCAAATAACTAAAATTGAACAACCTAAATCTGAAGTAATTGGCAAAGAACTGAATTATTTTATCTTATAAAGTATTGATGATGCATTAATAATAAAATACCTTTAAATAATAAGCAACTCTTAAATTCTACCTACCTAAACTTTTACAGACATCAAAATAGTGATTTTAAGTATTTTCGGTGTGTTGTTTTAAATTTCACAACTTCTGAGAGTAAACAGATCTGGCTAACGTCTGAAATATTAGATTAATTACCAATACACTCCAACGATCTCTAAGCAAAATTACAGCTTGACCAAATGGGAAACTGGACTTTAAACCCACTCGCCAACGTCAAACCCCGCTAGTGTAAATGAAAATAAATGACCCATCATCTCTGATGCAGCGATCAATGCCGAGGCCGTCTAGAAACTGGGACTTTTAATAGTTAAGCGATAGTTTGGGAGATAGCCAAAGTTTGAAAGATAACAATTTTAGATGACAGGCAGTTTAAAATAAACAGACATTAGGTCATTTCAGTCCAGAACACTGCTGAAAGGTGCAGATTTCTAGGAAAACTTCGGGGCATGTAAAATTGAAAGTGAAATATAAGGGTGAGACCGGGTATAGTAGAATAACAAGGCAATTAATTTTACATTATGCGACAAGAATTGCATATTAAAGTGCATTTTCGTATAGAATTCGTTTAAAGGCATGAACGCGGTAAATTAACTTAATGGCCAAAATACTGTCGATGACAGCAGTTTTCCATGATCAAAATGTGAATATAAGGTTGCTGTAAAATAGCCGCTGCATTTGGTACATAACGCAAATCTTAAAGGACTTATTACGTAAAACAACCAATAAATATTCTACAAGTTTTAAAAGAATTAATTTAATATATCTGTTATACAGAATGTCCTTAAAACTCGTTAATGAATATAAAGGATAGATTAAACCGAGAGAGAGATTACAGAACCGACCCAATCAGAGAATAGAATATTGGGGCAGAAACGCAAAGGCTAAACTATTGCCGACGGTACAGCATTTTTCCATGGCGAAGAATTTAATATAAGGTTGCTGTAAAATAGTCGCTGCATTTGGTACTTAACGCAAATCTTAAAAGATATATTACGCAAACCAACCAATAAATATTTTACAAGAACTAAAAGAATTAATTTAATATATCTGTTATTCAGGGCATACTTAAAACCTGTCTATGAATATAAAGGATAGATTAAGCTGAGAGAGAGATTACAGAACAGAGCCAGTCAGAGAATAGAATAATGGGTCAGAAACGCAAAGGCTATAATATTGCCGATGATAAAGTAGTTTTCTATGGCGAAGAAATTTATATGAGATTGCTGTAAAATTGCCACAACATTTGGTACTTAACGCAAATCTTAAAGGACATATTATGTAAACCAATCAATAAATATTCTACAAGAAATAAAAGAATTAATTTAATGTATGTTTATCTGTTACACAGGGTGTCCTTAAAACATGTTTACGAATATAAAGGGTAGATAAAGCATACAGAGCAGAGACATTCATGCAATTGAACATTGGGTCAGAAACGCAAATGCTAAAATATTGCCGATGATACAGCAGTTTTCTATGGCAAAGAATTTAATATAAGGTTGCTGTAAAATAGCCCCTGCATTTGGTACTTAACGTAAATCTTAAACGGCATATTACGCAAACCAACCAATAAATATTTTACAAGAACTAAAAGAATTAATTTAATATATCTGTTATTCAGGGCATCCTTAAAACTCGTTTATGAATATAAAGGATAGATTAAGCCGAGAGATTACAGAACCGAGCCAGTCAGAGAACAGAATATTGGGATGGAAACGCAAAGGCTAAAATATTGCCGATGGTACAGCATTTTTCCATGGTCTAGAATTTAATATAAGGTTGCTGTGTGTGTGTGTGTGTGTGTGTGTTTTTGTGTGTGTGTGTGTGTGTGTATGTGTGTGTGTGTGTGTGTAAAATAGCCGCTGCGTTTGGTACTTAACGCAAATCTTAAAGGACATATTACTTAAACCAACCAATAAATATTGTACAAGAAATAAAAGAATTTATATCTGTTATTCATGGTGTCCTTAAAACTCGTTTATGAATATAAAGCCGAGAGAGAGATTACAGAACCGCGAGTGAGTCAGAGAATAGAATATTCGGACAAAAACGCAAAGGCTAAAATATTGCCGATGTTACAGCATTTTTTCATGGCAAAAAATTTAATATAAGGTTGCTGCAAAATAGCCGCTGCATTTGGTACTTAACGCAAATCTTAAAGGACATATTACGTAAACCAACCAATAAATATTCTACAAGGAATAAAAGAATTAATTTAATGTATCTGTTATACAGGGTGTCCTTAAAACTCTTTTCTGAATATAAAGGGTAGATAAAGCATACAGAGCAGAGACATTCATGGAATAGATTATTGGGTCAGAAACTCAAAGGCTAAAATATTGCCGATGATACAGTAGCTTTCAATGGCAAAGAATTTAATATGAGATTGCTGTAAAATAGCCTCTGAATTTGGTACTTAACAAAAATCTTAATGGACTGATTACGTAAACCAACCACTAAATATTCCACAAGAAATAGGCGAATTAATTTAATATATGTTTATCTGTTACACAGGGTTTTCTTAAAACACGTTTACGTATATAGAAGGTAGATAATGCATACAGAACCGAGTCATTCATGCAATAGAATGAAAATAGAATATTGGGAAACGCAAAGGTGACCGATATAGAAGGCCCTTGATCATCGAATTAACTAAAAGAAATGGGTATACCAAATTGAATGCACAACACAGATTTAATGGCATCTAAATTAACGAAAGAACAACAACTTAGTGTTGAGAATAACAACAGTAGAAGCTATATGCTGCACTATAGATACCATAATGGCAGGTAGAACGCAGAATGTATGTCCAAAAATATATTTTGAGTTTTTAAAAATAAGTGCTCAAAAGACATGTCGTATAAAACTTTAAACTTGTTGTACTAGTGTAGAATTCTGTTAGAAATATAATTTTATTAATATTGCGTCAATTGAATAAATATAATGATAAAAGCATCTATTCGGTAATTAACCTTTCATTCCAAGAAATTTGTGAGGAAATACACTGGTGAAATAAGTTAAGAGAATTTGCAAATTTTATCGAATTTAATGAAAAGAACTGAACTGAATGTAAAACCACTGATTCTAGACGAAAATGCAAATCTTGTACGTCAAATACGTAAGCGTACACGTGTGTGTAGGCGGAGCTAGTATAGAAACAGGCTTGATAAGCGCGCGTAAGGTAAGACGCATTTCGATCGCTAACACACCTCGGCGAATTTCTTGGTGTTATTTTGCAGCAATCGGTAAAATTCAAATTGTAACAGTAAAAATGGGTAACCACCAACGTTTAGATGATGGAATGAGGTGGCGAATTGTGAGGAGGCTAGAAGCAGGCCAATCTCAAGTCCAGATTTGTAGAGAGTTCAATTTAACGCCCAGCGTCGTGTGTAACTCATGGAAACATTTCCAGGATACCGGATCCATCGAGAGGAAGCCTGGCAAGGTCGTCCAAGAGCCACCACGGCCACAGAAGATCGTTATTTGTCCATTATAGCGAGGCCTAACAGGGGTGCTACAGCTTCTCAGCTCTCCCGTGACTTGTATGCAGCCACAGGGATCCGTGTATCAAGGGTGACTGTTTCCAAAAGACTTCATGAGACAGGGTTGTTTGCAAGAAGACCCGCTGTTTGCGTCCCGCTCACTTCTACGAACAGGAGAGTCCGTTTAGCATGGTGCAGAGAGCATAGAGATTGGAGTATGGATGAATGGGCGACCGTTCTATTCACTGATGAGTCCCGGTTCAGCCTAAACACCGATTATCGCCGTACGTTCATATGGAGAGAACCAGGGACCCGCTACCTATGTCCGCGAAATCGACCATTATGGTGGAGGGGGTTTAATGGTCTGGGCAGGCATCATGTTGGATGGCCGAACACCTCTCCATGTCTTTGAAAGAGGCACTGTAACTGGTGTGAGGTATAGGGATGAGATCTTGGAGCCCTATATTCGCCTTTTCAGGGGTGAAGTTGGCCCTGAGTTCATTTTAATGGATGATAACGCGAGACCATATAGAGCTCTTCTGGTCGACGAATTTCTAGAGAGTGCGGATATTCGCCGGATGGATTGGCCAGCCTGATCTCCAGACCTCAACCCTATAGAACATGTCTGGGACGCTCTGGGGAGGGCAATTGCAACTCGCAATCCCCCTCCGACAACCATCCGGGAAATGAAAACAGCGTTGCTGAACGAGTGGGACCAATTGCCACAGGAAATGATAAACTGCCTTATTTCAAGTATGAAGTCACGCTGCAAGGCCTGAATATCTGTAAGAGGGGACCATACCCCCTATTAACCCATTTTTTTTTGTTTATTCTGCAACCGCTGTTTCATAACTTCAGACTCCAACTAGTGTTACGCACGATCATGCGTGTGAATTGCAATTGTTGAATGGTTAATTGTTTTGTATTGTATCAATGTATGTACATGTCAAATTTCATTAAAATTGGTCCAGTAGTTCTAGAGATAATCGACCAAGTCTGCAAATTCTCTTACTTTCTTACACCAGTGTAATTAGTAAGATTTCTTGGAAAAACACACTCATAAAATAATTCTGAACGAATATCATATTTAAAATTTTCGTTGGGTTAGGAATAATATAAGTATCATTTTTGCATACATTACACGATTACACTAAAGGAATATAAAATTTTAATAAAATGCAAATTGATTTATCCAGCTTGGTGTTAAATAAATATTATTAAATATTAACTGATTAACTATGCTTGTGATACGAAATTTCTCGATACAGCATTCACAAAAAACCAAGCATAAAATTTAATAAAGGCCTTCTAAGGAATAACAACCTTCTAAGGAGACAATTTAGTAACAATAATAAGAAGACATAAATTGCTCCTTCTAACCCTGATAGGGGAAATGTGCATTTCCAATTGAATTCAGTTTTATTTATATTTTCTCACGAGAATATATTTGCGATGTTTGCTCTGTTTCCTGAATAAAAAAGACAAAATTATCCTTTGTAAGTTATATAAATATTTACGAACAACGAAAATGAAAAAAGGCATTGCTCTTTTTCTTGCATTATAGTGCAAAATTAGTTAAATGTAGATCTGATGAAAAAACAATATTTCTAACTGCCCTCTAAAAAGAAATCTAGAATTGGGAATTTCATTATATTTCACTTAGGGCAATTTATAACCGTGATTTGAAAATAGTTTGTTGACAAAATGTTTAATTTATATATTTGAATGAATATATTTTAATTAATTATAGATGATGTGGTATATAAAAGAATGGATTAAAAATGTCTGTAGGTCTTCATTATTAATTTTAAAACAGCACTATTCTATTACTTTTGTTTTTGAAAGATTCATTAATACAAGTATAAGAACAATAATTAGATCATTGCTCAACTCATATTCTCATTTCGGGAATATTGATAAAAGAAAAGATTTATGAATGAAACATAATTTTTTCGTTTTCTTACCAACTAAATACAAAATGAAATATACCAGACTGGTGATCGAATATATAAAAAGTATTTCCTAACTTTTAGTCTTTATTTCTCATTAAAATAGCGAACAAACAGTGAAATAATAATATTAATAATATAGTTGAAGTGTTCTCTGAACATTTTACACGGTAAAATATTTTGAAATACATTTCTTTTCATATACAAAGTTTAACTAACAAACTGAAAAGCACACATAAGACAAAATAAAAACAACAATATAAACAAAAAACAAGAAGAGAATCCGGCAGATGGACTTTCTCAAGGAACAACCCCTCCTGGGATTCTAATTTTCACAAAATTTTTATATGTTTGGACTAGTAATTCATCATAACTTCTTTTACGTTAAAAATTATATAGATTATTTTTTGAGAAATAGATAGGTTTCCTATAGATGTGTTTAATTCCTTTTCAATGAAATCGTTTATATGCATAAAATTCAAACATAACATATACCAGTATAGTTGTCTAATTGTACAAAGTACTGAAATACGATTAATAAATAATTTGTTTTAAAATGGACAGGTAGACTCTGTATAACATGCTTGTTAAATTCCTAAAAATACCATCTTATAACAATCTATGTTAAACGGAACAAATTGCAAGTGCAAGAAATGGAGGAAATTTTTAAATAATAATAAATAATGCTTTTATAAAAAAGATATTTGAAATCAGTTTTTTATTTCAAAATCAAGATTTTATTTCAATTGTAAAATAATAATAGCCAAAAAATAATGTTTTTTGGCTTCACTATTAACTGATGGCTATTTTTCTTTTCATTATCTTGACTTCCAACTTATACCTCGTGTAAAAAATTTATTATTTTAGAATTGTTTGCTTTTACGTGAGATATCTTTACATAAGTTTAGTTAAAAGTCTCAACACTCTTGGGAAATGATTTGTAGGACTTTATGTTTTTTTCATTCGAAGTATATTCCATTAATAAATATAGCTTGAACTGCTAAACTATGTCCAGGCCTTTATTAAACCCTTTGAACACGAGATGTTTTCTACTGGGGCGAATTAGAAATTTGAGACGATTCTCGGTGTTCTTGATGAATTTCTTACTTCTAACTTAAAACGATCTATTTAATATTTTAACATTTTATCTATCTTTGTATGTCTAAAGAGATAATTTCTTAAATACTAATCATTTCGCCCCGACTGTGAATTCCGAACTGAACTCGGAAGGTCGACCGTCGAGAGCCAAGCATGGGTCTCTTCCGACGCGACTGAAATCTGATAT
>BGPR01003643.1:84600-113547 GCA_013235015.1 Araneus ventricosus
AGACAAAAAAAATCTGCATTTTTTCTTCAAATTAATTTGCAGAAAATTTTCTTATTATATTTTTCTCTAAATATTCTGCAGATTTTGTAAGACAACAAAAAATCTGCATTTTTTTCTTCAATTTAATCTGCATAAAATCTGCAAAAAAATTATTTTTGTTTTTTTCTTTAAATATCCTGTAGATTTTGTAAGACTTTGCATTTCGTCTTTAATTCAATTTGCAGTTATTTAGCATATTTTCACAAAATCATTAAACTCGACCAATATCTGCTGATTTTTTGAAGATTTAACTGCAATTTCATAATATCTGCATTTCTCTAAATACATATTTTGCACCATATTCTCTAATATTGCAGCTCTATTTTCCAATGGATATAAAACAAAATTAGAATGTAATTATCATTATTGTTTAATTCTACAGCAGAATTTCAAAAAATTTCCCAATGGAAAAATGTCTTAGGACTAAATTTTTTAAATATGCCACTGAAAAAATTAATTCTAAATTAATCTTTAAAATAAATATTTGAGGTTTTACCATTTTAAACATTTAACCCATAATTTAATTAATTTTCAATTAGTTTTCCAACTGTCTTTCTGACTAGCTATTTTCCTCGAAAAAGAAAGGAAAAGTGGAGCCTTCGCCCTTTCGATGGAGAGAAGGCTTCCCAGAAATATAGAAGGTGAAAACGAATTTATTGAAACTGAGAATCTAAATTATTGAACAAAAATATTACTAATCTCATCTGTTACACGACTACGACTTTTGAAATAAGTATTCTGACCTTGGTTGATTTTTCACCACTAGATGGCGCCACGAGAGCCATGGTGACACTATCACTTAAAAAAATTAATTTATCCCTACCTCACGTATGCCGACGTGGCCTTGTGGTTAAGGCGCCTGCTTATAGGATCGCAGGTTCGAATCCCAGACAAGAGCTTGAAGTTTCGTCACATACCACATCATATGAGTAAGTTGATTCATAAATTAAACTAATAATTGAAATTAATAACTAAACCTTGACAGTAGAAAAATCTGCAGGTATTTGGAACATATTTTTTTTCTGCAGAAAATCCGAAGGTATTTGGAACATAGTTTTCTTCAGATATTCTGCATTTTTTTTCTGCAGAAAATCTGAAGAAAACATGTTCCAAATACCTTCAGATTTTCTGCAGATTTTTTCTGCAGATTTTTTTGCAGATTTTTTTTAGCTGGGCAGGACTTTTTTGGGAGAAAACGACATGAATTGGACTCTCCAAACTTGGGTGGTCATTTTCCCCACCTACCCACCCTCTGCTATAACCTTCCCTTAAGGCGCACGGAAATGGACTGTGGTTGGCAAGGATAATTGGAACCCTCTACCGCGCTTATCTCCTAAGAGATCTCAGAACCTCACCTCCCCTCAAATAAGGCAACCGCCTCAGACCGGCCTTCGTCGCTGTTATGGGGAAACTCTTAGACCGCCCGGGACCGCCTCGCTCGGTATGAGAGGGTTAATATAAAATAATTATCCTCCGTTTCAAATATCAGATAACGATCTGATTTAATACGACTAAACAACCTTCTTTCCTACAGTTCATTCTAGTGTAAACGAAGGCAGAAAAGGAAAGAAATCGGTGTAATTATTTGGAAAACAGAATTTTCCTCTTTTTAATTGTTGCTGCAGATTCTTTTTGCGTATCCGCGGTGTTTTTGTCACGTCGTGTTTGCCATGTTCTATTTATCACCACCCTGATGTTGCATTTCGTCTTTTTTCCTCTTTCGTGAGATCTGTTTTCATTCGTTTTATTCCATTTCCTTTCGGTTTTTGTTGCTGTGAGAAATGGAAGGAAAATATTTTTTTTTGTTCTTGAGTTTCACTGCACAGCGAATGAAAATATGTTTAACTTTAGTTACATTTCTTTCGTCAAGAAACATGAATTTAAATGTAATGTACATAGTTTCAAACGGAGACAATACTTGAAAATAAAGCGAAAGGTTTACTTAGAAAGTTTATTTGTTTTCATAAACTGTCGTAAGAGATTTCAGATTTTGTCTTTCTCTGTAAATCCTATTTGAGAATGAAAATTAAATAACTAGATATTCTTTTGATTCTTGACATTAATGTATACGTTTCAAATTAAGAATCACATATCCTTTATGCTAAAGTCATAGAATAAAAAATATATTTATGTAAAGACTGCTTATTGTTTTGAGTAAATTTACTACCACAATATAAAACAAAATATCGAAATTTGTAAAACAATATTCATCGTGCTGTATTTTAAATAATATCTACTGAGAATATTTATTCCATGTGTAAAAGCTATTTGTTTTGTTAAAGTTATTTAGTCGGATACAGCATATTTATTGTATGAAGATATATATAAAAAATTCGACGAGAAGCTGTCTCTGCGAAAAGGCCGCTGGCTTGAGGACTTACTTACCTTGCTCAATTTTCTGAGTCTAGAGTCGTTTTATGTGACTAAAGTAGATCTAAGTGACTTTGACCTATGACCTATGCTCTATGATCTTTCTCTGTTAAATGAAACTAAAACCAACTCAACTCAATTGAATCGATGGAAAGGACAGCTCAATTAAATCAACAATTGTTAAGAAGAATTAATTAAGGACAGTTAATTAATCGATTACTCAACTGTGACTTTCTGTGACTAAAGTAGCTCTATGTGAATTTGACCTATGACCTTCCTCTGTTAAATGAATTAATCTGTATGAATTAAATAATCTGAAATGAATTAATTATTAATCTGTTAAAATCCAGTTAATATTCCGCTCACAACCGATGCGTGCTCGCGCATCGGTCGCTGTGACGTCATCAAAATTCTTCGTGACTTTCACCAACTTAGCAGTTCGACTGTGACTAAACCGTAATTACAAATTCTACAATTATTTTTGTAATCTTCAATTTCTACCTTTCTCTGTTAAATGTAACTAAAACCAACTCTCTATGTCATTTGGTTACGGAGCTATAAGCGGTTAATATTATCAAGAAATTCGACGTAATTCAACAATTCTTGAGTAATATTTCGAGTGAACGCAAAATCGATTCATTAATAGCCAAATGTATTTGGATAGTCTGCGTGCGCGCGCATCGGACGCTGAGACGTCATCAAAATTTTTAGTGATTTTCAGCAACTTTGAAGCGTGACAGGGACTAAACAGTAATTCCAAATTTTAAAATTCCTTCTGCAATCTTCAATGTCCATCTTTCTCTGTTGAATGAAAATAAAACCATTTCTATGTTATTTGGTTGAGGAGTTATAAGCATTGATAAATACCACGAAAAGCTTCATAATTTTTTCCTTCCTCGACGCACCACTAGACCACTTTGGAGAGACGTAAGACTACGTCAAATAAGCATATATAATTCAAAATGTTTCCCTGAGAAGATTTATTAAGGTAAGCTTATAGGTAGGCCAGGTAAGCAGTTCATTCTCTTTCCTAAAATCAGTACGGTTACCGCAAAAAAATTATACAATTTAAGGTTAAAACATCCTATATTCATGCTGGGAGAGAAAACTGCATTTGCGTTCGTAACATTTTATTTGACGATGTAACTTTTTCATGTGGTTTCATTGTCACTGGGAAAGGATAAAACCATTTAACTTCTAACATTAACCATTTATGGCCGACTGTCACAAGAGGGTGCCTGCTACTCCTAGCCATAAGCGTGAAACCGTCCTAAAAGGGTTAAATTGTACGTTTCAAACTGTGCTGAGACGTCAAGACCCTAAACTTCCTCCAAACTGCAGGATGGATACTAAATTAAATTCTTACGGCGAAAAAACGTATGAACTTATTAAGTATGAATTAATGTAAAATCTCTTGTAATGTGAACTGCATTAGATTTGCAATTGGAAACACTACACCCGCACACATAACCATAATTCAGCTTTCAAAAATATACATTTAAAATTCAAACCAACTTATCTTACCAATAAAAATACACCAGATTCATTCGTAAGCGATGATTAACAGTTTCTAGTTTCTCCCCAGTATAATGCAAACTTTAAAAAACTTCTACTATCTATATATATATATATAACGCTAACGTACGTGGCGCAGAAAGGAAGTTAATTTCTCTTTTCCCGATGGCAACGATTGGTTTGTTTACAAAATAAAACCTGTAGCTTCCTCCATGTTTGGCTTAATTTCTGCTACTATATTTTTTCAGGTGTAAGTCAGCTTCTTCTCGAAAAAAAATTGAGTTTAAGACTCGGAGTTCACAATATATTTTAATGAAACTTTGGATGAAATTATTCAAAAGAGGTTAGTTAGAAATGAATCAGATGTATTTAGGCGAGCCAGGGAACGTTCAGATCGACTTAAAAATAAATCAAATAAGCGTAGTTTAAAATGAAATTAATTCTCAAATTGAGGTGGATTATCTTCACCTCGGTTTGTGAATATTGTCAATTGTGGTTTTCACTGAACATCATGGAACTTTCTTTTGTGAATATCGCATGTTGGGTACTTTTCCTTTATACGCACACAGCTTGGCGCATTTTTTTTATTGGCAAATTTTATTGGAGCGCTGAATCGCCGTGATGGCTCAACTTTTTCCATGACTATAATTGACGTGTGCTATATTTTTGGCGAGATGAAGCGTCTGGTGCTTAAAAGCGCCAGTTTAGGCAAAAATGCGTGATGTGTGTATAGCGGAATGCTATCAGCTAGTTATATTTAATTGATGTTTTCTCTTCGTCGCACCAGTTTTGCATTCTGTGGTAGGATAAAAAAGGCACCAATGTAAATAGAAAAAGGAATTAAATGAATTAAAAGATTGTAGCGAAAATTACAAGATAATTTTTTACTTTTTTTCAAAAAAAATTCTAATTTAAATTCTGCGTTTTACGAGCTTCTAAGAGCGTTTCTTAATTAAAGAAATTGGATAGAACATTCTTAAAATTCATTTACGTTACAAATTAAAGGCTGATTTCGTTCTGAACGCCTACGAAGATGTATTCCATGTGATTTTACGTAAAATGAATGAATAAAAGATCTTTCGAGATACATGCCAAGAAAAGTTACAAGCCATCGAATGAAATGCTGGTTAAAATGCTGGAAATATCATACGTTCTTTTTCCTAATCTTGTTAATTTTTTTCTTACCATTGGAGGGTTGAATTTGTTCCATTCTGATACGTCACCTTAATTATTTTACATATTAAAATGTGCGTAAGTCAAATGTAGCAGTAAGTGATAGGAAAAAGTTTCTTCAAAGTATGAAGTCCTCTTCTCATTCTGTGAAATTTTAAAAAAAACATTGCAAATGCAAAAAGGAATTAAATTATTTAAAAGACTGTGACCCAAATTGCAAGGGAGTTTTTTTTACAAAAAAATCTAGATTAAATTCATGAGTTTTTGAAGTTTCTGAAGAGGGTTTCTTAATTAAATGAATTAAGTAGAAAATTCCTTCCTATTCATTTGCGTTGCAAATTACATACTGCTTTCGTTAAGAACGCCGTCGAAAGCAATTTCACAGTGATTACCTTGGCGAAAAAAATTTTGTATAAAAAGTTCTTTGGCGATAAATGTCAGAAGACGATTGTAAGTCGTCAAAGTAAATGTTGGTAAAAGTATTGTGGATATTGCCTGCTCTTTCTTCCTAATCTTATTAAATTATATTTTTTAACACTGATATAGTTTCTGCTAGTATAAGTTTATCAATTCTAATATTTATTCTTTTTTTTAACATATTAAAGTCTATGATAGTCACATATATCAGGGATCGGGAAAAAACTCCAAAGTATGAAATTATTTAAAATGTCAAAATGTTAAAGATAGTTTATCAAAAGTTATCTTAAACTGGAGAAATATGAGGATACATTTAATAGTATTTCTTTTTTTAAAGTCACATTTATAATTATTTTGCACGATTTAGAGAATAATTATAAAATGCAATTAATATAGTTAAGCAGATTTTGTAACGGGTTGAATTAGGAGTATAATTTTATTTATGATTGGCATATTTTGGTATTTTATTGCACAGTAAGATGTATTAAGAGTGATTTTGTAAAAATTATACCATTGAATTACTGTCGAAAGTAACATGAAAATTATTACATTTGGACTCCCCTCTCATCAAAAATCTTTAATTTTACAAGGTGTCTACATTTGTCGTGGTCCATTAGCTAATTTCTAACCCGTTAGAAATAGAGATATTATTCCAATTGGAAAAAGGCTTTAAATGAAGGGAAGAATTATAATATATGCTTTTTGAGTCACTAAATATATTTCTGAAAAAATTACTAATTCTAACTTTTTATACGGTTTCCCGGTCCTATCAGTCATATTTAGTAAAATATTCTTGGAAATATAACATTTTAAACAAAAAAAGTCCCACTCTTCTGCGGCTAAAACTGAGCGAGTTACGAAGCTTTGGATTTCATGATTTTTAACCAATCAGTGGCCTCGTAGAGCAACTGCTGCTCATTGATTGGTAAATCGTATGGAAGATGGCTATTGAAGTGGTCTAACTCAGGGATGTTCAAAGATCCATAACTCGGTTAGTTTTAGTTGCAAAAGAGTGGAACCTTTTTTGTTTAAAATGTTAGAGTGTCAAAAACATTTTACTAAATATGATTGATAGGACCGGGGAACTATATGAAAAGTTAGATTTCTTAACTTCTTCACGAATATATTTATTCACTCAAAAAATATATACTATAATTTTCCCCTCCATTTAACTCTTTGAGCCCGGCTAGAGTGAGAATTCAAGTGCCTCAAAAACTGGAGTAAATTTTCATTCTTGAAATCAGAATGATATCCTCCCTTTCTCTACAGAAATTCTAAGAGGACGGCACCCTCGGTTGCGCAATCAATTGCCAACAAAGAAATGAACTAAGTTTCTCCCGTAAAATTCGCCCAGGCGCCTGAAACCGCCTGAGTCCGGCTTGTGTCGAATGAGGCGGTTTGAGGCGGTTTGAGGCGGGATAGGGCGCAAAGTGTTAAAGCATTTTTCTAATTGGAGCTAGATGTCTATCTCTAACGGTTTAGAAATTAGCTATTGGACCACGATAAGTGTGGACACCCTGCTCTGGAAATTTTTCAATCAGAAATCAATGGTGAAAATGATTTATCGCGATTATTTTGGATACTAGTTAACTAATGACAGTTTTATGAGACATGTACTAATTTGACAGTCACTAATGAATCATGATTTTCATCTTAAGGTATCGGAGAAATTTGCCAAATTTGGACCGAAGCACGCATAGTTTGGATCGGTGTCATATCTTAATTCTACTAAATATTTGGGACCTAAAACAGGCAAATTAAGATGTAACGATTGAAATGTGGCGTATAATTTCTTTTTCCAGAAAAAGTGCAACGTGGTTACAGTGAAGAAGCGTTTGATGTACATAGGAGGGACGTTCCGAAAATATGTTTCGCCGTGCTTTTTCACGATTAAGCTTTATTTCAATCCGAAATATACTATGGCTTAACAAAGCAGAAACTGCTGGCTATTTTTTTTATATTCGCCACCGACATTTATACATTTGTCGTACCATGATATCAATTTGAAGAAACCATCCTGGTAAAAATGACTGTCCAACAATTTAAGGAAGTTATTCACAGCTTGCTGTACCTCTTCTTTGCTTCGGAAGTGACGTCTTGATAGTGTTGACTTCAATGCAGGAAAAAGGTGACGATGGGTGCCGAAGGACCTCACGCTGATTACAAGACTGCAAGAATGGCATTGAGCCTAAAGGGTTTTTCCGTTGGACTTTGCAAAACCCCACATAGCAAGGGACAAAACAGAACACATTCATGGCCTGGGATGGGAGAGATTGGATCACAGGGCCTAGAACACCGATCTTGCCCATCAGACATTCACCTTTCTCTTGCGAAGAAGTCAGCACTATCGGAACGTCACTTCCGAAGCAATGAAGAGTAGCAGCTGGCTGTGAAAAACATCCTTCGCTCGCTGGGCGTCGATTTTTAGCAGGATGTTTTGATATTGATTTCACGGTACGACTGATGTATCAATGTCGGTGTCGAATATGTGGAAAACTATCCTATGAAATGGAATGAAATTTAAAATAAAGTATGGGATGAGTAGATTATTAAATTCAGAAATTTCAGAATGCTGTTATTATCGGGTAGACAAAACTATATGAAGTTTCGGAATTCCAGTTCATGTTGGATCAGAAGGCAAGTATGCTGGTGAAAAATAAATTATAAAATTCCACCTTTACGAAATTCCCAGATTCGGAATCGGCACCACGAAATTATTCTAAAATCACTAGAATAATTTCTTTTGCCAAAAAATTCAGTGTTGAGCATTGTTATGGAGTTTTGTAAGTATTTCTTTCCCAAGCTCTTTACCATCTGGCGTCTATGATATAGTATAGCAATTAAGATAAAATATGGGATTATCCGATAAACAAATTCTGAAATTTTCAAATGTTATTTTCGGGTAGACAAAACTATATAAAGTTTCATAATTCCTGTTCGTGTTGGATCAGAAGTCTAGGAAGCTGGTGAAAAATAAATTATAAAATTTCACCTTTATAAATATGAAATAAATCAAACCCAAGAACGGTAAGTAATAATAAGAATAATTCTAGTTTTTTTCTAAATGGGAATAATAAACACTTGTTTTTCATTATGATCCATATCTTCTTGCCACGAAAGAATGTATTTATTTTCTTTTACTGTAGTCTTAAGGTTCCTATCATTTCATGCATTGTTCTTCTGGAGAAATATAGTTAAAATTTTCTTTTCAAAATCCTTCTCGAGAGTTAGAGCTTTAACATATAGTTTTGAAAATATGTTTCTGCACGAAAGACGCAATGGTTAGAATTTTTTTGCATAATTTTCAGAAATGTTTCCAGCCTATGAAGAAGTATTATTTCCCATTCAGAATAACTTTAACAGACAAAATTGTCTCTTTGTATCAAAGTATTTTTGACTATTTTTTCTCAAAACCTATTTCCTCAATGTTTGAAAGCATATTTGATTTTTTTTCTCTCAAAACCCCGTAAATACCAAAAGTGGAAATATTGGAAGTGTGATGGTTTTCTTACTGTTATGTTTTTTCACAAAATGGGAACAGCGTAAAATCTTTTAAGAATTTCAAAATTTATTTCCCATGAACTTTTCTGTCTACTTTGGACTGTACAGTTAGAGCTTTTGTATCCGATTTCGCAATGCGAAATATTTGAAGCAATCTCTCCTTACATTTTGAAAACACTTAACATTGTTTTACTTTCAATATTTGACTATTTCTACACTTCCATGAAATAACTTTTGAATTTTTTAATATTTTGAAGTTTGAAAATTTCTTAGTTGCTTAAATTTGAAATCTTGAAAGAGGTTAGAAACACTTGATGAGCAGAAGGGCAGTTGTTCGGTGCAAAAGAATTTAAACCTCACTAAAGTTCCCCGTTCTAAAAGGAATCATTAATATTATGTTCCATTTATCCTTCAACAGTTGAATGCTTTGAATAATACCGTTTATAATACAAGAAGTACTCAACATGCTTTTTTTAAGATTTTGGTGGTTTTTAAAGCATTTTCTCCCGTCAGCTGACCTAGAACCACTTCGGTGGAGTTATGAACAACAACAATTCTAGGGTAAAAATCAGAAAACTCATCCACTTCATCGCGGAAAACGAAACACTTTTTTCCCCAAATGATGGTGACAACAACTTGCTATAGACTCAATTAACCCAGGTAACCATCTTCTTTCTTCTTCCATACATAAGGTACCATTCTCCTGAAGTCAACAACACCTCCAAAAGATGATGACAACAACTTGCCACAGACTCGATCATCTTCTCTCTTCTCCCATAATTAAGGCACCACCCTCTCAAAGTCAACAACATAAAGAGAAAACCATCCATATTTTCTTAAGACAACACTGACATTCCTACGAACCTACCACGGGTAGTTGCTCCTCTGATGTAAAGGCAATAAGAAAAGGTATCAAGACTGACAGTCAAAGTCTGTATGGGGCCTTGATATTCTTCGACGCTATGTAAATTTCTATACGCAATCAAACTTACAATTCTACTAGTATACATGGCTTTTTGCAACCTAGAACCAACACAACGGCCCAGTTTTGTAGAGGGACAGCAACTGTAATAAATCAATGCACATACCTGTTTTCTATCTTTTAATGCACAATTATATTCGTTTGTTCTAAATATCCTCTTTTTTGTATCTTTATATATAAAATGTAATTTTTTTTGCTCTAGCTTTTTCAATAAAGTTTCACGCATACCCAACCAACCGATAGGGTGACGACCTGGCTCCGTAACTACGTACCTGGGTAAGCCCTCTAACGAACAAAGCATGTTTCTCGGGTAAACAATCAATCGTGCTTAACGGAAGGTGGTGGAAATTTCGCAGTGATATTCGGGAGTCTGCCGTATTTTGCTTGAACGGACGCTTAGGGTTTTCAGTATTGAAAGAGTTATTATTTCAAAAACATCAAGAATTTTTAAAATTATCCTCCGAATAATCTCTTCAGTACCAATCCTCTTTCTCTGGATTAAAACACATTGAATTTTTTCTGTTTAATTTCTGGCTGCATTTGATTTAAAAACGTGTTCAATTTTGACAAGGATAACTTGATACATCAGTTGGGATCAATGTCTCAAAGTAAGAGACCGAAGTATGTAGTGATGAAAAATGATTTAATTCGATTCGAAAAGAGAACTGCTAATTTTTTTTTCCACCATTTTTTCTCTTATTTCATTCGATGACTTACAAAGTTCTTTTGACATTAATCGCTTTTTATCCTTCTTCGCCTTTTTTCGCGGAGGCAATCACGAGGAAGACGTTTTCGAAGGCATTTTTAACGAAATCACTCAGTAATTTGCAACGCAAATGAATAGGAAGGAATTTTCTACCCAATTCTTTTAATTAAGAATCGAGCTTAACGACTTGAAAAACGTACGAATTTCATCTAGTTTTTGTTAAAGTTCTCTAGTAATTTGGGTCACAATCTTTTAAACCATTTAATTCCTTTCCCCATTTTCAATTGTCTTTTTTTCGTCTCTCATGGGATGTAAAGGGTGGTACTTAATTGCCTTTGGTGTGCTAACCCGCTCTGGTATGGAGATAAAATCAGTAGCGTGGAATGGTAGATATCTTTCAAGTGTTGTTCAATCCTGTGGAGCAAATGTGAAATATTGCTTGCGTTTGAATATGCTTTTTCTTATAGTCGCGAAGATTGGAAATATGATAATTTATAAATCCGATTATATTTTTTTACCCTATTTGAATGATTTTTCTGGTGTTTCTTATCATTTAAAGATTCGGCATGATGATATGACGCTCAATTATATGTGGCTTTTAGTGAATGATTTTAACAATGGGACTAATTCAAAAAATGCATAGCAAAATTCTGAGTGCCAATTGAATTTTAAGATTGTTCTCACACATTACATTTGATATTTTTAGTAACACTTCACAGCTTAGCATAAACGTGCATTCAGATATTATGGAGTGATGATATAAACGATGACGTTTGTCATTTGATGGTAACGCAGCATAGACTGACACTTTTCATGCACCTGCGATACATGTCAAAGGTGCAGTGCCATTTTAATTTAGGAATCTTTTGCTCAGCTAAAAAAAACTGTAAATGACGTCATAGCCTATTGTAAGACAACGAGCAGTGACATTTCTTATTAATTGCGCCATGTGTCTATGAAGTCATGTTTCAGTAAAATGCAGCATAAGACTGCGTTCAGATACCTCTTACAGGATATACCCGGTGACGTTCGCCGCGTGATTATGAATCGTGTTTCAGTATAATATAAGGTAAGACTGCATTCAGATACATGTTAGAGGATACACCCAATGACGTTCATCAAGTGATAATGAAGTCATGTTTCAGCAGAAAACAGCATAAGACTGCGTTCAAATACATGTTAGAGGATATACCTGATGACGTTCACCACGTCATTACAAAATCATGTTTGTGTATAATACAACATAAGACTGCGTTCAGATACATATTAGATGATATACCTGATGACTTTCACCTCTTCATTATGAATCAGGTTTGACTATAATATAGAATAAGACTACGTTCAGTTACATGTTAGAGGATATGCCCTGTGACGTTCACCACTTCATTATGAATCCTGTTTCAGTATAATGCATCATAAGACAGCGTTCAGATACATGTTAGAAGATATACCCGGTGACGTTCACCGCGTGATTATGAATCGTGTTTCAGTATAATATAATGTAATACTGCATTCAGAAACATGTTAGAGGATATACCTGATGACGTTCACCACGTGATTATACAATCATTTTTGAGTATAATACAGCATGAGACTGCGTTCAGATACATGTTACAAAATACACCCGATGACGTTCATCACATGATAATGAAGTCATATTTGATCAAAAAACAGCATAAGACTACGTTCAGATACATGCTATAGGATATACCTGATGGCGTTCACCACTTAATTATGAATCATGTTTGAGTTTAACACAGCATAAGATTACGTTCAGGTACATGTTAGAGGATATGCCCGGTGACGCTCACCACTTCATTATGCATCATGTTTGAGTATAATGCGGCATAAGACTGCGTTCAGATATGTGTTTGAGGATATACCCAGTGACGTGCACCGCGTGATTATGAATCGTGTTTTAGTATAATATAATATAATACTGCATTCAGATACATGTAAGAGGATACAGTTGTTGACATTCATCGCGTGATAATGTCATGTTTGAGCAAAAAACAGCATAAGACTACGATCAGATACATGTTAGAGGATATGCCCGTTGGCGTTCACCACTTCATTATGAATCATGTTTGAATATAATGCGGCATGAGACTGCATTCAGATACGTGTTAGAGGATATACCCAGTGACCTTCACCGCTGATTATGGATCATGTTTTAGTATAATATAATGTAATACTGCATTCAGATACATGTTAGAGGGTAAACCCAATGACGTTCATCGCGTGAAAATAAAGTCATGTTTGAGCATAATACAGCATAAGACTGCTTTCAGATACATGTTATAGGATATGCCCGGTGACTTTTTCCATGTAACTATGACGACATGTAAACACACCTTATTTATGCTCCTGTCATACACGCCAGGTACAAAACGAATTTAACTCAGAAATTTACTACACAGCTTTCAGAAGAAATTAGAATTTACGTCAAAACACAAAGTAAGACAAAAATTTCATCTTGAGGAACAGGTTATGGTTTTTAATTAATTACATCTGTCAATTGTCATCGGAGGATAATTGGGATTATTGAACGCGTCGGGTATGATTATGCACTCACAAAAAATAGGCCTGTTCTCCACGAGATAATATCATTTTAAACAGAAAAAATGACAGCTTCTTCAGAATTAATCCCCAATTACCCCAACTGACAGAATGCATAAATCAAATCTACAATAAAATATTTTCACCAAGTTATCAGAGCAAAATGTGGCACTACAAACATATATTTCCATAAATTTCTGTGTTTTTATTTAAATTTATAATTCATTATTATAAATAATATGGTGTTTGGAAATCAATCTTTTTGTCAAACTAAATAACAGGTGGTTCCGACAGTACGAAATCAAATACAAGTTATTTTATCGTTTAAATAAAATTAAGTTCTGAAACTATTGTAATAATGTATTGCCATCAGTAATACACAAATGTACAAAATTCGAAATCTTTAGTTTAGAATAAAAAGAGTGGAAAATCAATTACAAAATATGATTATTATAATCGTAAAACTAGAGAGATCAAATAAAAATGCATAAAATAGAAATTGTGCTGATATAAATCTATAGTAAGCTAAAAATGGATCTAATTTCAATATAAGTAGTAGGTTTCTATCGGTATTTTAATGGCACTCAGAAGACAACAGAATCTTAATTTTATTCGTTTAACTGGAGATTGACCCAATTCTCACGATGCCAAAACAGAAAGAGGACAAATTAAGCTTTTAATCTATCACTGCAATGAGCCGCTAAGAGTAAAACCGTGTAATCTTGAATCTTATGTTTTGGAAGGGAGACAAGAGAAATGCATTCATTGAAGTAAAAAAAATGCAATGATTATAATTGAATTTTTGCGGCTTGTGAGACGGATAATATTAAGTTTTGGCAAGATCAGCTTGACCTCAAAGTAAGTTAATGGACTTCTAGAAATAAACTACCATGATTTTTCCATTGTTCTGTTTATCCAAGAAATTCATTAATTATTTTTGTTTGCTACTTTTGGCTTTCTTAAACATTTCGGTGTAATCAATATTTGTTTAATTTTGAAAGGAATTCCACAGCTATTAACCCTTCAGCACACGGACCCATTTTTTGGACGTTAGAACACGCGCGGGGTCATTTTGACCCCAAATTGTTAGACACCTATTCCTTATTTTATTGGCTATTTGTACAAAAATGAAATATGGTCAAAGTATAAGAACATTTTTTCGTACAATTAACATATATGAAAGACACAAAATCATTTTTTAATATGGAAAAGGAAAGTCAATCTTATCTCCGTTATTCCATACCTTTCCTGAAATCTTTGCTTCCCTGCTGCACACGTTCGTACGCTGACATAGCCATAACGTTAAATGAATCCGAAGCACTGGCACACGCACGGGTCAACTTGACCCCATCCCCAGTAAAAAGGGAGGAACTCCATTTCACTGGTTACTGATACCCTTATCTTCTTCTAGCTCCCCCATGAAGGTACAGGAAGCAACAGGGACAAGTGTTTAGAAATTCCCAGAATTTCTGAACAGAAGAGAATTGGTAGGGTCAAAAAGGCCCCATGCGTGTGCTGACGAGTTAAGTAAAAGAAAGGCATACACCTGTAAAAATGCACAACACTTATTCAATGGAATAAACGTTTGTAATAACACATCAATCCAATTTCATGTATAATGCGAACCCAATTCCGTGTCGCTTCGGAGACAAATCCTTTGAACACTTACTTTCAGTAAGGCAAGAGTTTGTCTTTGACACTGTGTCCTAGACACTTAGCTTATGCGTAACTGTTTTCTTCGTTTGATACGTTTCCGGTGACTGCGCTTTGCGTCTCCTTAATTAATTTCCTTAATGTTATTTTCAGATAAATCTTTTATGTTGAACCTGGTCCTGAATATTCTGCCAGAAAATATTTATAGACGCTTTTATTTGAGTTTAAATGTTTCATTTTTGTAAAAAAGAAATTTTATAACCGATTTTTGACTCACATACTGATGTTCTAGAGTTTTTACAGTTTTTCCCGATGAAAATAAAAAAATTCAAAACTTTTTCAATTCTTAATTATCAATTACGTCATTAGTTTAATTAAATATTGATTTCATGCAGGTACCACCAACTTTAAGTAAATCTGCGAAATATTATTTTTTAGATTCCATACTATTCATAATAAGAAATAATGAAATACATTAAAGTCAAAAAGTAGAAAGAAACAGAATTAAAAAGTTTTCAAACAGGATCTTAATAGTGTAGTGAAAAGTAAGAAATGATACGTGTTTTCTTGGAAACCAATCAATATGATATAGAAACTGAGACACAATGAATTTCAATAATCCTAAACATTCATTAAATTAAAATATATTATTAATTAAATTAAATTTCCACATTACATAGAGTATTTCTATCATAATATCAAGCTTTTAAGTTTTCACTATGATTTCGCTTATGTGTCTACGTTGTGCGAAAACTGCTAATAATACGATAAAATGTCATATTGAGAATATACAAGATAGAAGTAAAATTAATTTTAAAAACATTAAAATTTATCCTATTTCTATATCAAGAGTCAATTAGAAAAAGAAAAATATTCATTAGCTGCTTCAAATCGACTAGAACTTTTCTTCTCATACTTTTGATTTAAGAACACGTAAATCTTTAAAAGAGTTAAGCTGATACATCAATTGGGATAAAATTCCACAGGCAAAAAATCAAATTAGTGACAAAAAATAATTAAATAAGTTTCGAAAAGAAGACGGCTAATTTTTCCGGCATTTTTAACGGTGTATCATTTGATGCCTTACAACGTTCTACTAACATTAATCGCCGAATCGTTGTGATTAATGACAAAAGAACTAATTAGCTGCTTCAAACCGGTTAGACCTGTTCTTCCCATACTTTTGATTTAAGAACACGTAAATCTTTAAAAGAGATAATAAGATACATCAGTTGAGATAAAATTCCGCAGGCAAAAAATGAAATTAGTGACAAAAAATCATTAAAGAAGATTCGAAAACACGGCTAATTTTTCCGGCATTTTTAACGCTGTATCATTTGATGACTTACAACGTGTTTATTTACATTAATAGCCAAATCGTTTTTATTTGTATTCTTTTTTTGATAAGGACATCACAAGGAAGTCGTTTTCGCAGAGGTTCTTAACGAAATCAGTCAGGAATTTGAAACGCAAATGAATAGGGAGGAATTTTCCACCCAATTCGTCAATTAAGTATCCAGACAAAAGATTCAAAAAAACGTAAGAATTCAATCTAATATTTTTCCAAAAAATAAAATATATCTTCCAATTTGGGATCAGAATGTTTTAAATCATTTGTATTTATTTTTTCACTTCCAATTATTCTCTGTTTTTTCTTCTCACGGAATGCAATGAACTGCTTTATTGCCTTTGGTGTATTAAGGCGGAGTAGTGGGGAGATAGCATCAATTATATATAACGGTAATATTCTTTTAAGATTCTAAATCCTGTGGATACTTTAGCAACTTTAAAATGTTTCCTGATAACGAAACTGCTATTATCTATAGGTTTCATATTTTTATGAAGGTCAGTGATTGGAAATACGTTTCAAAAGCAGTTTATTTTCAATAAGTTTTTTTAAATCATTGACACTTTGTACCATAATTGAGTGCTTTGTCTCTTTGTTTTCCCCGTAAGCAAGTTGCTAAGGTGTTTTACAATTTATCGCTTGTAGTGAATTATATAAAGGTAAGAATGAATTCAATACAAATCAAGTGCTTCGATTGAATGAAATTCTGACGTCTGCTGTTTTAGTTATATTCTTTTCTTTTTGTGCTCCGTCACAGCATAACGTAAGACAAAGTTCATTACCTGATTGGTTATAATATCTGTGACGTTCACCATGTTACTGTGTCATCACGTGATCTGCGACTATTCACAGCACACGCGTCGAAATATGTTGCTAATAATGTTTTTAAGTGTAAACCACAATTTTTGGGGAAAATCATTGTACAGACTTTATTTTGATAAAATTTATTTTAGAACTCCCCTGTATTTTTTATTTAGTCTGAAGTTCATTCAGTTCATTTGTGACTTTCATTCGACTAAAAATATATTATATGCAACATACAACAATACGTTTTTGAAAGAAATTGTATATTTCTTCAGTGCATAAAGTTATGAAATACACTTCTTATATATGAAATATAATGGTTCTGGTGAAGTGCAAAAATGCATTTCCAAAAAAGACAGTAGTCGTTGAGGAACGTTTGTTTTATTTAATTTAGAGGTTTCAGCAGATTCGTGCATAATAATTCCTACCAATAATTCCTGGGAACCACCTGGTTGCCAGAGGCAACTAGTATTAAATAATATTCCAACATCAATCTATTTCTTCTCCTACATTATATTCAGTTTCATACATTGTCTTTTATTATTTTTGGATTGCGATAAAAAAATTACAAGGACGTCTCTTTCTGTATAGAATATAACATTATAACCTACGTCTTTCGGTCGAATATTTTGAAGAACAAAAATAACTATGATGAATTCCTCTATTTTATGATGAAGCCGATTAATCTGTGGTAATAACTTTATCCCAATTTACTGCTATAACTAGAATTCATAAAGTCATTCTGTATAATTTGTGTCATTGTGTCAATTCAACTCTTTCAATGAATTCACAGTACAGGTCGTTCATAAATTTATTGAACCCATTTCAAAAATTAATAAAAAAACTAATGATGTTACTACTTTCTTTAAAAATGAGAAAACAAGTAAAAAAGGTTTTTAGATAGGTGGCGTACCATGACAGCGTTCTAAATTTGCAACAGCGAGAGATTTCTATACGCAATGGCTATCGATATGCAGAAGCCTATGCATGCTTTCTAGTTGCCTTTTGACGTAAACTTACGTCCCTCCATAGTGGTCTAATGGGATGTCTTGAAAGGAAAAAAATTTTGACGCTTTTCATGGTAAAGTTAAACGCTTATAACTCCGCTACCAAATAGCATAGAGGGTTGGTTTTAACCTAATTTAACAAAAACTTGTTAGACATTGAAGATTGCAAAAGGAATTTTAGAATTTGAAATTACGGTTTAGTCACAGTCGAGTTGCAAAGTTGGTGATAATCACGAAGAATTTTGATGGTGTCACAGCGACCGATGCGCGCGCACGCAGCGAATATTAGAGTCACAAAGAGCTACTTCAATCACATAGAGCTACTTTAGTCACATAGAGCTACTTTAGCCACATAGAGCTACTTTAGCCACATAGAGCTGCTTTAGTCACATAGAGCTGCTTTAGTCACATAGAGCTACTTTAGCCACATAGAGCTACTTTAGTCACATAGAACTACTTTAGCCACAGAAAGTCACAGTTGAGTATGGTAAGTAAGTTTAGGCCGCTCAATCCCAGAAGCCGTTTCCCAGAGACAGCTTCCCGTAGAATTTTAGTTTTTCTTGAATACCTCGAACACTATTCAGTTTTCGAATTCTATTGATTAAAAGAATTAAAGAGCGTAAAATTTTCTACAAATACATGGTTTTATTTTTCTTCTAGCATTAATGGTTTCGCAGATACTGGCTCTCAGAAATGGGAGAATGGATATAAAAACCTTCTTAAAATGCACTCTCATTTAAAAAAAAGTAGGTGTAACATTTTTAATTTTTTTAATAACTTTTGAACGCGTCCAATAATTCATCACCACTCTGTATTTTAGTCACTAATTAATCTTCAGATTATGGCAAGGCGAGCCAATTGCTACAACTCATATGTTTCGGCGTAGCATGCCAAATCTTGCGCAATAAATGTATTTGAAACTAACTATCCCATAGAAAAATCATGAAACATATTTTCTTCTGTTAGATGTTCCGGACAAGGAAAAAAGGTCTATCGACCCTTCCGATAGTCCATGAATATTACAATTCTCATGTTTCTTTATTCATACGAAATCTAGTCAACAGAAATACAGTGATATAGAAATGAAAGGGAGAAACCCATCGGTAGATTTATTGGAGATTCTCCTAGATTTTCTTCCCTAGGTGTAAGAACTTCAAATGCCTTTGCTTTACAACAATTTTGAGAGATGTATAAAAGAAAATATATTATCAGCTTCAGCACTTGGTATTCGGTAAGAAAAATATTACATTTTTCAAAAGTAAACGAAATTCCTGACATATTTTACAGAATTAAAGATTATTAAAAATATAAAAGAGCTCAGAAAATAAAATATTTTCTGTATGGGAACCATAACTATTTATTTTTCAATGCGATAGAGTCTCTGTTGCCACGTACAAGTATATATCATTTATTTTACTGAAACATATATCTTTTTTCTGAAATCTCATAAAATAGTTTTAAGAAAATTATTTGCAACATTTTCTGAAAATTTCTTCGTAGCAATGGAGTTTCGTTATAGTTTTTAATGAAACGAAACGTACTACGAAAGGTTCTATAGTTCTAGAAATGTTGTATATTTCTCAGAAATGATTTCAGAAGTGGAAGAACGCATATGTTCCCGCTCAAAATAGCAGCGTGATTTTTCTATGTTTTAATGCATTTTTGAACATTGTTTTTAAACCTTTCCTAGAAAGAATGAGAAAATCGAGATTTCCAGTCTGTTAATAAGAAGAAAACAATGTTATTCGGAGATTTTATTCTTCAAAATTCCTTCTGGTTTCCCTTTAGACTCTAAAAATAGGAACTGCCTTAAGTAATTGTGAGGAACAAAAGTATCTACGGCCTGTACCCTTACATTTAGTAAAGCACTTAGTTAAAGATTTTTTTATTTTTCATGACGAATTTAATTATTTGTATAATTTTGATTATACTAATTCAAACATTATTTACCAACCATTTCTGAAATATATGTATTTTTCAAAGATTTTATAAATCAAAACATTTATAGAAGACTAAAACAAAACAAAACATATTTTTGTATATAATTTACAAAAAATATTATTAATAAATTCATTTTGAAAAGTTTTTGCTGTACTTTTCCTCTGAGATTCAGAATGCTCTCTATTATAGATGCAAGTTCAAATATTTCATCTTACTCGTCTTCGTAAAATTGCCCCCTTTTTAAATATCTAATTCATCTGAGTGGTTCTGAAAAATATTTCAAAAAGATGTTTTTTTTAATCTGTAATATAAGATGTGTTTCTCAATATTTTCATTTACTTTTAGATGTGTTTATATAATTTCATATTAAATCTAGAAATGCATTCATTTAAAATTTAGAAATGTTTTTTTTATTTGATACATGTTTGAATTTCGACAGAAAGAAGTTATATTGAAAATTAAACAACGTCAATTGAAAACATTGCAGTTTTTTATGCCTATCCATAATTTAAAAACTCAAATAACTGGCAAGTAAAAACTATTTGATTTGATGCGTTGACTAATTCTCTTGTAGCAATTTATTACAGAATGACGAATTATAGGTTTTAATCGGAAAAATATTTGTAATTGGAATATTTTATCTATTGTATCTCATTGTTTTATATTCCGCATATTGGTATATATCGGAATATTTTGAAATTGGTGGAAACTTGTGATAATCATTCGGTTTACCTTAAATAAAGCCACAATTTCTAAACTTTTTATAGGATATGCGAGGTGTAAATAAAGCAATGAGACTGATTTTTTATCATTTTACTAGGCAATGACCGTTACACTTGGATATTATCCCCTTCAAAGTAATTGCCTTGGGCAGCCACACAGCGCTAGAGACGGTTCTTCCACCTGTCTTAGCAGTGCTAGAACGCGGATACTGGAATTACCTGCAGCTTCTTGGTTACAATTTTCAGTGCTCGATACTGTCCCAAATTACGTCCTTTGAGGTGCATTTTCACACGTGTGAAGTGGAAAAAAGTCACACCGACTCAAGTCTGGTGAATAATGGAGCTGAGAAGCCACATAGATGTTTTTACTTGCCAAAACTAATTAATTGAAATCGCAGTGTAACGAGGAACATTGTCGTGATGCAGGACCCAGCTCTTCTTGATGTTTGGTCGCACACTCATGACTCTTTTCCGCAGTCGTTCAAGTACCGCTCGGTACAATTTTTGGTTGATGGTGTGGCCTTGAGGCACAAACTCTTTGTGGACGATGCTCTGGCTATCATACAAGCAAATCAGAATGCTTTTGATCTTGGACATACTCATCCTTGATTTTTCTGGCCTGGATGAGATTGGAATTTGCCATTCCTGGATCTAGCGCTTCATTTGGGGGTCGTACTGAAACACCCATGTCTTCTCACCAATAATGACACTTTACAGGAAATGAGGGTCCTTTTCAATCGAACGGGACAGTATCGAACATCAAAATTGTAACCAACCAGCGGAAGGCGATTCCAATATCCAAGTTGCAGCACTGTTCTGACGAGTGAAAGAACCGTTTCCGGCGTTGTGCGGCTACCCAATGTAATTACTTTTAAGGGGAAAATGTCATTAACTAGTAAACCGGTAAGAAAACAGTCTCATTATTTTATTTACACTCTTCGTACATATTTGGTTAACGATAATGCATATTAGTTCGAACTTTGACACTGTGGGTCGGGAATGGAATAAAGTTATAGCACTGATTTTACTATCAATGTAACTCGTAGCGCATTTTTTATTGTTATACGTAAAAGAAATGTTCTATAATTTTACTTCATATTAATATATTTAAAAATAAGTATCATTTAGAACATATCTTTATCACAAAAATAATTGTTTAACCAATATTCATTTAAAATGATTGATTATTTACATATTATACATAAAATTTCCAAGTTTTTATAAATTACTTTCAACCAAAATGTGTTAAAACGTCCAAATACATTTATATAGATGCGACTTGCTATTGTAATAGTGTCGATCGCCAAAGGAATAAGGGTGCCTCTATTTCTTTAGTGCCCAAGGCCGCGGTGGCCTAGTGGTAAGATGTCGGCCTCGGAGGGTTCAAGGTTCATAACCCGATTCCACAAAAGATCCTTCGTGTATTGGGCCTTTAGCACAACAAATCATTCGCAGGGGACCAAATGTAATCCCTCTGGTGTGGTGGGAATTTTGGAAAGGGAGTGCTAGCTCAGGTGTTGTCCTCGTCATCTGACCGCGGTTCAAAATTGCATGGTCCATCCCAAAATAGACCTCGTGTTTATTCAAAACGAGAGTTATTATAACTAAACTAAATTTGTTGAACGCCCGAGTTCAAAAGATGAATACTGTTGACTCGTGATAAATTTTATTCCAGCTATCCTGCATAATTTTCTGATAGGTCTCTTCGTGCTTTTAAATCGAAATGTTTACATCTCTTAAATACATGACGTGCTTTATTTTGCCTTTTTAAAACTTTTTAGATTTTTATGCGCTTTGATTTTCCGTGTTCTTATGTATTCGACCATTTTTTAAAATGTTTTTTATAGCTTTTAATTTTTGTACTCTGTTTTTGGCGACATGTTGCAATTTATTTTTGTCCTAAGTGTTGCAATTTATTTTTATCTTTAGTGTTGTAATTTATTTTTATCTCAAGTGCAAATTTTCGTCTCTAAACTTTTAAACTCCTGGTGTGTTTTTAGAGGATTCGGTGCTTGTGTTTTGATTCTTTAACCCTTTTAGAAATGTTATTTTTAATTTTTTTTTTAAATACGACTTTCAGAATCATAGTGTGTATATATACGTTTGCAACTTTTTATGATTTTGTGTATTCTCTGTGTTTAACTATTTATTTCCTAGCACATTTTTTATTTACTCGTTGTGGCTTTTGATCTTTGCATATTTGTTGTTTATAGCACTCTGTAAATGGGGTTTCCTCTGTAGTGTGCTTTTTTTTCAATAAATAAATAACATAAATAAATAATTTATTCCATAAAATTTACATTTAGTTCAGTTACTTAACTCCGTTTCAATTTTAATACGGTATAATTAAAAAAAAACAATACAGACGAAAAAAGATAAAATACCGTATTTAAAAGACGAAAGGTTATTTTAAAGATAATATATAAAAAATATTTTAAAGTTCTTTTATATATAACCTCATGTGCATGATTCAATTGCCAATGATGATAAGAAAAACAGTAAACATTTACTCTTTTAAAATGACAAGATAAAATCAGTTTTATCCATTTCTAATGCATTTAGTTTAAGCACACATATAGCCGTAAAATGTTATATCATCTGGGATAAAATTCAGCACGCAAAGAAACTAAATCAGAGATAAAAAAATAATGAAATTCGAAAAGAGAGCTGGTAATTTGTCCTAATAATTTTACTGCCAATTCAATTGATGACTTACAATGTTCGTTTGACATTAATAGCAAAGAATTTTAATCTTTTTATTTTTTCTCCAAGGTAATCACAAGAAAGTCTTCTTCGACGGCGTTCTTAACGAAATCAGTTCTAATTTGCAACGCAAATGAATAGGAAGGAATTTTCTACCCAATTCGTTTAATTAAGAACCCCGCTTAAAGACTTAAAAAACGCACGAATTTAATCTACTTTTTCCCCCTTCTTGGAAAAAAAAGAGTTCTCTTGCAATTTGTGGCACATCTTTTAAAGCATTCGATTCCTTTTTTCCATTTCCAATTATTCTCTATTTTTTCTTCTCACGGAATGCAAAGAAGTTGCTTAATTGTCTTCGGTGTTTTAAACCACTGTAGCAAGGAGATAACATCGGTTATAAATAATGGTAGAAGCATATTAAGCGTTGTTTAGAACAGTGAGGAATTTAAAAGCAGTAACATTTCGCCTGCTAACTAAGCTTCGATCTTTGGTGCGAAGGATGTGGTTTTGAATCTGAATTGCTTTTATTAAATCTGATAATACGTTAATCTTCCAGCAGGAGAGCTTATGTGACAGATGCACTAGAGAAGAATTTCGTTTTATATCTTTTTACAGAGAGCGCTACGAAGGCATGACCATGGCTATTCTTCCGTCTCCTTTGTTCATGGTTTGGAATTCGAGGCGTTAATTGGGCTAGGCGAATCTGTTATTTGTATTTCAGAGATTAGCGCGACCGGTTCGGCTTAAGTCAATAAATTGAATATAAAATTGACCACTTGCTTTTCATAATTAAATTTCTATTGTTTTTTACTTCCAAATTCTTCCAAAACTTTAATATATAAATGGTAAACATTTCGGTAGAGAAATTTACAATTCATTTATTTTGTTTTCAAGTCTTTCAGCTAATTTTTAATTCATTTTATATTACATTTGTGTTTTTTGTTTACAATATATCCATTCCTCTTTAAATAAAATTCGTTTAAAATATTTGTTCTTATTAACACTAACCCAATTACAACTTAATTTTAATAATTACCCTTTTAAAATTTATAATCGCAATAGTGTATGTAGGAAATACGTGCGCAATCTTATGTATAGATATCGTGCCCGCTGGAAGGTTAAAGAAAATTATGCATATCTCTTATTCACGACGTAGAAGTTGGTATCGAAAGGCAGGTAGTTTATAATAGATAATTCTTACATTTTTAAAGAAAGGATAGGCATGCTTATGTTGAACCATGTTTTTATCGTTATAATTCTTATCATCAATGGGGATCTTTCATATTGGTATTGAGGACGTGCCCTCTAGAGGGTTAATTGCGCAAAAAATTTAATACTTTTATACATCATTATTTTGTGCTCTATCTTTTTCCTCATAGTTTAACCCGGGACGACGTGCGAGGATAATTTTATGAACACAAGTCCTCAGCAAACTCCGATTCCTAGAGAAATAGCCATCTATTCATCACTTTCTTATCAATAGCTGAGTTAGTCACCCATCTCTGCCTTTTCTGAGTATTTAGAAAGTATTTCTGGAATTTTTCCAATCCTAGTACACGTTCTGTCTTTTTGGAGTTATGGAATGACCCCGCGCGTCCTTCCGTTTGTTCCACAGACAAAGTTCGTTGTTGTCCTTTCCGAATGGAAGTATTTACCTGCTGCTAACAATGCCGATTCCATTTGAAAAAGAAAAGGAGCGTTAACATAAACTTCTTGCTGAAGTTGAAACTGATGAAGATTCAGACGTTGACAATGAAGACAATGGACATGAGGGTATTTTAGAAGAGAATTTTTCTGATCATAAAAGTTTCAGCGAATATGATATGGAAGAGAACGGATATTCTGGAAATGAAGAAATGAATAACTCTGAATGGATTTCATCAAAAAATGGCGTACATTGAAGGAAAATATAATTTAAGCAGAACATTCGTACTCGTTGTCATAATATTGTGTCGCGCTTACTTCGAACAAAAGGGACAGCGAAAGGTGTGACAATCCCTGTAAAGAGTTGAGAGAGATTGATCCGCTATAGCATGATACAGTTAATTGTAGAGTTCGCAATATCGAAAAATCTGCACGGAACGTTTCACGTGAAAGAGATGCACGAAAAACGGACCCTCTAGAAATCCATGCTTTATATGCGAATAAAAATGGTGCAGATTTCATTTGTGTTAAGAACTGTATTATTAATGTCTAAAAGTCCAAAGCATTATTTTTTAAACTAAAAAAACAATGTTCTTAACAGCGCAGGGATGAATTTCAATTTGGGGTCTATGCTCCACGGTCGTCTTAACGTTCTCTAAGAAGGCGCGCGTCCTCTCAGGATTTGACAGAATGCTGAAGCATTCTGTGGTGTTTGACGTATAATGAATTATTTTAACAATGGAATCAATTCACCACACTTCCAGTTCTTTACGACGATTAAATAGTTGAATCCACTGCACATGTTATATTTTATGCTTATCGTATTACGTTACAGAACTTTACTGTTATATTTTCAGAAAATAATATTGAGAATTTCAACAGAATTGCCAGAACCCTAAAACTTGAAAATAATAGAGATGATAAATAATTAGTTAGGGATAACTCATGAGAAGACAATCGAAATAATTAATTAGAAAATCTTAAGAATACGTTTTAAGCCATGGTTGCATTTTAATTATTCTGCTTATTACTATTTAAAATCTTTAAAGACAAATAACATGTTGAACAATTTCGCGACCTTAATGTTATTCCGTGCCTTAAAGTATGTTAATTGGAATTTCAGTAACTTCGATACGGTAAGAAACCTTCTTATGTTTCACTTATTTGCTTTCAAACAGTTTTTAAATTCTCATACAACAGTGTTTCTCAACCTTTCAGAGTTTGCCCCACCCCCTCTCATACAATAAAAAATTATACAATAATAACAATGTATTTTTTATTACTAACATTACATTTTTTTATTTAGTATTGAAAAGTAAATTATTAAATACATTGTTCAGTACTGATACAATCCTTTTTATAAGTGTATTATATCAGTGTAAAAGTGTATTTTGTTTTCTTGCGAAGAAAGTGATTTTCATTTCACTTCCAGGGGAAGCACGTTGGGATCGAGAAATTTTGAAAATTTTCAGAAATGTATTTAAAAGTCACGGAAGTATGTTTTTTCTTATTCTTAATAGGCATACCGGACGAAATTTTCTCAAGATACTTTTTAATGTATTTAAGAGCCTTTATTTAAAAATATTTTATGACTCAAACTGGAAATCTTGGAGAAGTGAGAAAAGCAAATATTAACGTCTTATTACAATAATAAAAAATCCCAAAATTTTAGGGAGTTTGTAAATTTTTCCATCAGAAAATTTTAATGTTTCCTTTTCGATTATATAATTGTTGGCATATTGAACTATGCCATAGAAAAGAAACTATATCTAGCTTCCTAAATTATTTAAATATTTCATTAAAACTGTTTCCTTTTTATATTCATTAAAATTTTTGTTAGTCCAATGAATGTTATATGTATGGGGATATCTCAGATCTCCATGTCTAAAATGAGACGTATAATAGTTGCGCATAACAACCCAGATAGCACGTAAGTTTTCAGCAAGTTTGATTTTGACTTGATATTACCTTGTCATCGCAAATTTGACGCTCAAGCTTGAAGCAAACTTATAGCAAGTTCGCCGTGACAAGTAGCGCCATCTCCTTGCAATGCAAATTTGCAAAACAAGCTTGATGCAAAGATAGCACAAAGAGAGAATTATCTCTGTCTGTGTTTTAAAAAAAATAATAGCATCTCGTAGACCGTCCTTCTTTTTTATTAATTCAATAAATCAATGAGAATTTGTAAAAAAATTAAATTTTTTATAAAAAAAAATTTTGAAACATTTTCCAGCTTTTTACTAAAAGTTTTTACTTTAAAGAAAACTATATCGCCTTTTTTTAATGTTGAAGTTTTAACATTTATAAACAAAATTAAACCTAAAAAAACAGTCAATGTTTGTTGAAAAATAATAACGTATACATTTTGTCCCATTTTAAAGTAATTACTCTTGAACTCTAATTTCATAATTTACTCTACTAGCGAAACGTAGTTATTAGCGAAAATCGCTCTCTCTTTGACTTCAAATCATATTCTCAAATCAAAAAATTAATGAAATCAAGAAAATAGTTTAAAATAAATCGTATGCGAATCGAATCGCACGATGTATTAGCGAAATCTATCTTCTCCTCTCGTAGTCGAGCTGGCGGAGTGGTATCGACGTCTGGCTACTAAGCGGTAGGTCGCGAGTTCTATCCCGGGTTGTGTTCGTACTCTGTTTTTGCAATGAGTTTGCACGGCAAGCTTGCTGGAAGTTCGTTCCATGGTGACTTCGAAGCTTTGGTTAACTTGCTGCAAGCTTGCACTCTTGTCATGACAAATTGTGCCAAGCTTGCTGCAAACTAAAATTGCTATCTGGGAAAGAATTAATTATAATTGTATGATTCTGATTTCCCGAACAGTAAAGGTTGTAAAAATTATCATAGTAATTGCTTCTAGGTATATATGCCTAGAAGCAACAGTGTGTATATACTTCAATTGATGAATTTCTCAATATACCAGTAGAAATAAAACTATACAGATATATCACAGTTGTTTCTGAGTTATTCAACTTCAACTGATAGGTATACGTATTGTTGCAAAAGTGTAATGTCGCTTTCCTACCTGACTAGTCTTATGTTTGGGAAGGGAGTTTTAGCTAAGTAATTTTGTAAGTATGGGATGGCCGGGCCTGGATCCCTGACCTTGGTGACAAATCGATGATTCCAGAAAATGCGACCTTCCTCTCGATATGTCTATTAGGAAAGAAAATACATTTGAATGTACGAGAAAACTCCATGTGTCGTCACGGTCTGTCGGCTAAAGTATTTAAGGACCGGTCTTCGATCAGAGAGGGCTGTTGATCCACTGGAACGACTTTGGATTTCTTCTGCTGTGCGAGCTAGGAAGCCGGTGAGCTGAGCGCTATCGAAAGTGCTGTTATTGTTGTTATTAGTGATTGCTGACTGTTTGTGTTGCTAAATCTGAAAGTACTGAACTGTTATAACCTGTGAATTCTTGACTGTTTTCGTTGCTAATCTGTGCAAGATCTATAGTTTCCTGTTACCTGTGTTACGTGTTTTCCTGCACACTTGTGAATAAACCTTCATTCTCCATTATCCAGCGAGTTGCACTGTTCACACCATACACCCACAGAAAGATTTTCGTAACAGTATCAATCAAGAAGTCTTTTTCACTTAGGCAGACATAAAGATCTTGGAATTAAATGAACTGTTCAAATTTTTAAGTCCACTGGTCGTTAAAAAACCCGTTTGGTTAGTTAACTATATTTAGCCAAGTTCGACATTGATTGATTTCAGTCCTAATTTCTTGGAACTCAAAAAAGCCTACGTAATTCCCCCAAAAGAACAAACTTCTACTGAACTAAAAGAACTCAATTCAAACATCGACTTGTGGTTAAAAATGTCTATTTCAATTAGTGAAT
>BGPR01003643.1:113557-131560 GCA_013235015.1 Araneus ventricosus
TTAAAGATTCAAAATAAAATAGAATTTAAAATTTATTCGTATTTGGGTAAAAGTCAGATTTAAAACAGAAAAAAAGTCAGGTGAATGATAATTAGAAACCTGGAATATCAAGGAAACTCAAATGAAATTCAAAATCAATTTACTTGCAAATAAACTTAAATTTAAAAGAATCAATTAAAATTTTAAAGTTATTCGTATTTGGGTAAAAGTCAGATTTAAAACAGAAAAAATTCAGGTGAAGACAAATTAGAAACCAGGAATATCAAAGAATTCTCAAATAAAATTCAAAATTAATTTGCTTGCAAGTGAATATAAATTTACAGAATCAATTAAAATTTTAAAGTTATTCGTTTCTAAGTGAAAAGGAGATTTAAAAACATTAAAATTAATAGCAAAAGTTGGTATAAATGAATTTTAGTCCTCTTGAGGGTCACTTAAAAATCCTCCTGGGCATGCTTGGAACTCTTTCCAAAAGGGATGGCGTGCTTCTGGAATGCATTTTATAGTTTTTCCGATATTATCTATTTTGTCTATTACAATAGCTCTCGTCGTCGTCATAAGTTCAGTGGGCAATCTTATTTTATTTCTGCGTTTATCAAACGAAATTTATGTTCCCTAATCCCATCAATATAGGACTTGCAAGTAGCTGTCGGGAGTTAGAGCTAGTGTAGTGAGAAGTCTAGTAAGACGACAATGATGACGACTTGGGTTTATCTCGAATATTTCTGTAGATGAATGACCAATTCTGCATCATCAGATACCTATAACGACCAGCTACCAGTATCACACCAAAAGATTCCACCCCATTATTAGCGTGATTCACACTACGCGGTAATTGGTTTTTGAGTTGTTCCTAAGCAAATTTTGGTTGCTGCTTGGTAAGGGATAGCTTTCACGGAGTAAATAATTTTTATTTATATATGTGATATTCGTAAGGATCTAATCAAAACGTGTACAATGATGAATTATTTAAATTTTTTATGATGAGCTGATCTCCCTTTTTTTAAATAAAAAAGGCGAAGTCGGGGAGGATGACGAATTTTGTGGATGATGACGAACCTCTTCACGCTAATTCCTGAGCTCGTCGTGGTACCTGACTGCCACTGGCCCTTCATGCACCTTATTGACAATCCAAAAATAAATGAGCATCTCATTAAAAAAAGGAGAAACAGGAAAAAGAAGCTAAACGAAAAGTGTGACAGTTGAAGAAGGCTGAAGTTAATAAGACTAAATTTAGCGAACCTGCCAAAAATTTTCAAAAAAGGAGAAAGTAGCTAAGCGACACCTCGAATTCTAGTGTTCTGAACTTGAAGGCTCAACTCAATCATTTGAATTTCCTTACGTTGACGCTGATTACAATCTGCATCCAGAGGACCTCGATAATGTAGAATGCATCATTTGCAGTGAGCAAGGAGAAACGGAATTGGGATTCCAATGCTATATGTGCAAGCTCTGGCTCCATTCCACATGCACTGGCTGGGAAAAAATCCAAGCCCATGGCGATGCGATTTTTGCAATCTCAAATTTCGATTGATAATATTTCTTTTCTTTTGTGCTATTACTTTATTCTTATTATGTTTGTTTTCTGTTATTTGTAATTTGTTATGATCAAGATGTCATCTCAACAGTTTTAAATAGATTTTTGATAGGATATGGATGTTGAATTAAATTATCTCAGTTCGTCATTTTAATCGACACCGTTCGTCTTCTTACCCACACAGTCGCGTAAGATGTCGAAAAGTACTCTTCTTTCTAAAATGAAATTTTGGGATCTAAAATTTAAAAAAAAATAAAAAAATATAACTTTAAAATAAAGAGTTGAAGAAAATTTTGCCGAAACAATAATCTTCCTGCAACGAATATTAAAGTCAGTAAAAATCCTCAAAACCATCTTACTCGACTTTCCCCTACTTTTAATTTCGAAACAAATTAATTAATTTTATAATCAATTTTAAATGTCATTGTTCTTTTGTCATGTTTCTCCGTAAAAGTCGTAGCTCAAGCATGTTTTCTTGTAATATATATGCTGACCATCTAGTGATGAACAGCGCAATTTATGTTAAAAGGTGTTTTCTGCGTAAAGTCCCCTTCTAACATCTACAGAAACTTTGATTCTTCACTACAACATGACTATGAATGGCAGAATTTCAGGTATTACACCAGACAATGCAACTAACTTCATCAAATCGAAAACGCAGAAGAGTAATTTCGACCAAGTCTATAGAAGTCATCTTTTAAAATGAAGCGGTTCATGTAGAATATCTGTTTCTAGTATAACTCTTCCAATAAAAAAAGGATTAAATATACCCCAATAGGAATAAAATGAATAGATGGATTAAATTCAATATTTTTAATATATAAATCTGTATTTCTAGTGTCTATATGAACGTAAAATTATTTGAGTCCAAAATCAATGAATATATCTGAACTAAAATATAATAAACTATTATATGTACATTAATAATAGTTATTGATCACCTTATGATCAATACCGAATATAAAAAAACTCAAATTTTATAATCTGAAATTAAAGAGTTGAGTGGAAAATTAAATATTATAAGCTCAACAACCTACTATATATTCTTACCATTTGCACTTTAAAATAATAGAATACTTCTGGTAAATTTTATCTTGAACATTTCCTCTGAGGATTTTAAAACTTTAATCGCTCCATTATGGCACTCTTTTGCATTTAAGGGAGAAATTATTTAAATGCTAGCAGTTTGCGGTGAAACAATGTAAAAATAAAACATTCCCGACTATCTCTGCACTTACTTGCGGGAAACACGATCGTATATGCAGCGTTCAGCTCACTTGGGATTAAAAGCGTACAAGTACAGTAGTTTTTGTTGCATTTTCTAAAACTATCAGGAATTGGTTCCGCGGTTTGCGTTTTAATGACGACAGAGAAAAGTTTTCTCCCTTTCTGGTGATTTAGGCTTGCTCGATTACTCTTTACTGTAATTTACTTGCGTGTAACTGTTGAATCGCGGTAATAAAAGTTTGAATAATAACTTTTGAATATGCAAATTCGCCGTTTTGGAATTATTTCATTCGGGATGTAGAGAATAAAGTAATGAATGTCTGCATGCCGACTTGTTAATGAACCTGTAGTCAGCAACAATTTTAATGAAGATGATATATGATTTTCAGGAATGCTACAATTTTAAGAATTTATTTTGTTATTCGTAGAATATCTTTAATTAAATGCATTTTCATTCTCTAAATTTAATATGTTTTCATGATATTAAATTTGATTAAATATGTGTAAAGAAAAACCTCTGTAAAGCATTTTGAGTACGAGAATAACGAGTCGTCATGTAATTATGCGGTTCATTATTCAACGTCACCTCACCTGATATAAAGCGATGCAGTTTATTGACGGTAATAGAATAATATACCGAAATTTTACTCAAAAATATCTATACAGTGAGTGCATTTTACAGTTTTTTTTATTCCGCTTATTGTATTAACATTAAGTTTTGAGAATACCCTATGATTGTTGTAAGTGAAATCCAATAGTTTAAAACTTTGATAAGCTGACTATTTGCTCTTCCTCCCCTGGGACATCAATATCTAAAATCAGTCCACCAAGAGCAGAGTGTGTCATGCTATATCTGAGAAACATAAATTACAGGTATGGCTTTACTCAGAACAGCTTCAAAGAAGTTTGTTTTGTAAACGTTTTAACCCTCTGACCGCTGAGGATTCTCAAAATCTGAGTACAGTTGTATACGGAGGTTTGTTTACTAATGGATAGGTAAAATAGATTCGTCCACCCCGTTTTCCCTTTTCTCCTCATTACGGTGGAGGAAAATGTCAATGGAAGGCCTTTCATTTCTTATCTCTAACCCAAGCCCGACTAGCCCAACTGCCTTCTCCCCGTTTCCGGAACGGTAAACGGCCGAAATCCCCCCCCACTAGTATAGAAGTTATAGGGTCGGTTACGAGCGGATTAGGAGTCAGAGGGTTAAATGTTCAACAGCGTTTACGAAAACCATCCTCAAGCAGTCACTACGTGATTATAACAACATTATCCCTAAACCTGTAGATCGTTATGAATTGTAACAATGTTATGCTCATTTCGTTGGAGGAATTCTTGTTTTCCACCTAACCAACAATTGATGCAAATTTCCTCTGATCATACTCCAGGAAGGCAAACAACTTACATATATTGGATAAAATTTATATCCCTATTTCAGATGCTGCCCGGTTACTTAAACGGAACGGAGATGCCGCACTTTTTCTTCATGGACTTGGATAGATAGGTTAAACTAATCTGGAGTAAGTACAGAAAGTAATAGCTAAAAGAGACAGAAAATAGAAGGGATTTTACTGGTGCTCGCAAACGCTGCTGCGTCTGGGAGAAGATGGTGCTCAAGCTCATGCCTTTGAGAAACATCATCACAAACAACAGTCACATTGAAAACATCTTGTTTTGGTTAGGGCCCCGTTTTTTTGCCATGATTACGATAGTGCTTTACTGGTGTGACTGTTTCTGATTTCTATTTTTTGCAGTGTATTTTTTCCTCCTTTTATTTCCACAACTGGATAGGTCTAGGCCACAGGAGGAAAATTCTTAATTTTGAATCTAAATTCATTTAACCTGACAGAAAACACTCCCAAATTAGAATACAAAATGAGAGTGGGCTCCAATGGCGTTTCTTCTCCTTATTCTTAACTCATATACGTTAATTTTGTTACATTTTAATTTTACTTTACATTTTGTTTTCTTCAATTATTTTAAATCTAAATTTAACTAAGTGGTATTACAACTACCTTCACATCTGAAGTTCTAGAAGACATGGTTGAAAAATCACTTTCTTTAAGGCAACATAAATTAAAATTTCGTCGCTTAATACGCAACAACACTTATATCAATTTTCCAAACCTTTCAAGAGATAAGGAAAGCAGGATTTTCGCAACCAGTAATGAAAATTTCTGAAAATGTTTCTCATCTGGCACGAACAAGCGGTCTCCTGCTGATACCAGATGAGTGAAAAAAATCAGAAATGGTCGTTTTTGGTTACGAAAAATCCATTTATTACCTTTTACTTCCACAATTTCAAAAATTGAGATCGGCGCTGTTTCATATTAAGCGACGATTTACACTTATCATACACTATATGCCCAAAAGTATCCGGACACTTTCCGATTTTCACATTTTTTATAATTTCTCCGTAAACGTTTAACTGACTGCCTTTAAACTGCGACCATGTGAAGAATAGACTGTAACTCACATTTTGCATTGAAGATTCGGCCCAGAGGGCAATTCGGGGATCGTCTACAAACTGATGAAGACAAAAACGTTTTTTGACCACCCCTCTTCACAGAATACTGATAACAAGATTAAACTTTCAGAAATGGTAATGTTTAATGTGTACAATATTTACAGGAATTTTCGTAAACTCAGCGCAAATACTTCGGAAGATATAACGGTTTTCTTAAAAAATCCCAAATTTTCCCACCTGTTTTTTGCTTATAGCATGCAGAGGTTTCTCTTATAATATACGAAACTTAAAGAAAGAATGACAATATATTGGAGAAGCATTTTGTAAAAATTTGGAAGAAAATTGCTTGTTGTACAATTTTCTTTGGAATCAGTTTTTCCACAAGAAATGTCTGTGTCGGAGTAATAATCATGAATGTAGAGTTATTTTCTACAAATATCTCAAATTATACTCAGAGAGAATGAGAAATCTAGTTATAAATTTGTTTTGTAGTGCAAGTTTAATCTAAGTAGCATTCAATGATTTTTGATGAAACTTACGCTACATAATTTGGTGATATGGAATTGAGTAAAACATTATTTTCTGCAAATGCAGCATTTTATCTGGTAATTATTACATCCCCACTTTTAAAATAATACAACACTACGAATAAAATTTATCTTCAGCCTTTCCCTAAGGTCCTCCAAACACAGAACTTTATAATCACGCCATTACGGAAACACTATCCTGCATTTAGGAGAGAAATTATTTAAATGTTAGCAGGATGTGTAGAAACAATCTAAAAATAAATCATTTCGAGCAATTCACGCATTTACTTTTAGAAATCACGCTCTTATATGCTGCATTCATCTCCCTTGAGATTAAAAGCGTTCAACTGCAGCAGTTTTTGCTGCATCTTCTAAAGTCGAAATTGGCTTCGCGGTTTGTGTTTTAATGGTGATAGAGAAGAATTTTCTCCCTTGTTGGTGATTTAGGTTTATGTCGATCAATCTTTGCAAAGTATGGCTTACTTGTAGCTGTTATATCGCGGTAATCCGCATTTGTGAAACAGCTGGGGAATATGCAAAATGGCGTGTTCGAAATTATTTGATTTGGAATAAAAGAAACTAATTAATGAATGCCCACATACGAGAACGCTAATTGACATTCAGTCATGAAGACTTTTAACAACCGCTTTATGGCCTTTCCCGGTATGTAGTAAATTTAAGAGATTAGTTATTATTTATGCTATTACTTCATTGAAGTGCATAATCACCACGTGAATTAAGTAGCATTTTGTTTGTCTCATGCATTTTATGAATGTGATTTCATGTTTCCTTGAACAGGTTGTTTAGGAAAATTATTGATTTAATTCTTTGCTACCTTGTAACGAGACGTGTAAGGGAAAGGAGGGTAAGACTACGCAGCGATTTTTTCCCCTGTTGGCAACAATGCAAGCAGAAGCAAGCGTGATCATATAAACATGTGTGTTTTCATCTATCACAAGTGACCGCCATAATTATTTTCATCCTTGCTGTCTTTCATTTATCAGGTAATATATGATTTCGTTATGTTAGCATGTAATTTTTCTACGAAGAAATCTTATTTTTTTTTTGTAAAGAAAGGAATAATGCTTTCTTTCAAAGTAAATATCATTATAAGGTTTACTCCCTTAAGAACAACGAGGCCACTTTAGAATTTAACTGTAGTGAATTCTACGGCCATCTATGGACGATTTAGAGAAGCAATACATCTAGCTAATCATCATAAACAATCATCAAGCTAAGAGTACGCACAGACCAGATATGCGTACTCTTACCCGTTCTGTAATTTGAAGCTTCCATTCCAATAAAACTTTGCATTTTATTTTATCATTATTATTAAAAAATGAGATTGGGATAATAATCTGAAGAACTGTTGTTTGGAGAAAAAGTTTCCAGTCCATAGAAATCTAAATAACGAGGGAGCAATATGACTACGGTGCGAACAAACATATGATGATGATTGGATTCATTGTGGATTATGTAAGGAGTGGTGGGAGGACGTTACGTTCCAGTTACGAAGGCATTGGAGCATTTGTATGCGACTACTGCTAAATTTTCAGGTGTTCGTAATTTTGGTCTCACGTCCTGTGTACTCTTGCCCGCCACGTCCAGTAAGAGTTCGCATTTGGCATTTTTTTTCTTGCGTTTCGTAATATATATATATTTTTAAAGCTAAAGGTTTCATTTCTTGTACCCTTCTTCCTAAGTTAATAAACTATGATTCAGTATATTTTCGAGGCTCTGACTTTTCAATTCGCATTTTTATAACAAAAAATCCACTAGGTGCGTACTCTCCCTCCTTTCCCTTATATATTTTTATTTAACGCTGAAATTGTGCGTTAGAATAGAGTTCTTTAACTTTTTAATCCCCAGGCGACTTATTCCTTCTAGCTCCTTTAAACCCGGTCTAATTGGGAGGCTAAGACAATAATTGGACTCTCCCAACATGTGTGGTCATTTAACCCATCACGCCACCCCCTGCCATAACCTTCCCTTAAGGCGCACGGAAATGGGCTGTGGTGGCAAGGATAATTGGAACTCCTGCCGTGTTTAGCTCCTAAGCGATCTCAGAAGTTCCCCTCTCCTCTAAAGAAGCCAACCGCCTCAGATTACATAGAGACACAAGCTTTTTATTTTCTAATATGAAAATATATTTCCTCTCCTCTAAAGACGCCAACCGCCCTAGATTACATACAGACACAGTTTTTTTATTTTCTAATATGAAAATATATTCCCCTCTAAAGCAAGCAAACCGCCTCAGATTACATAGAGACACAGTTTCTTATTTCTAATATGCAAATATATTCTCCTCTAACGAAGCCAACTCACCTCAGATTACATAGATACACAGTTTTTTTATTTCTTTTCTAATATGAAATATATTCCTCCTCTAGCGCTAAGAAGCCAACCGCCTCACATTACATACAGACACAGTTTTTTACTTAATATAAATATATTCCTCCCCTCTAACGAAGCCAACCGCCTCAGATTACATAGATAATACTTTCAGTTTTTTATTTTCTAATATGAAAAATCTCCCTCCCTCTAAAGAAGCCAACCGCCTCAGATTACATACACAGACACAGTTTTTTTTATTTTTCTAACATAGAAATGAGTATTCCCTCCTCTAAAGCATTTCAACCGCCCTCTCAGATTACATAGAGACACAGTTTTTTTTATTTCATAATATGAAAATATTCTCCTCTAAAAGACGCCAACCGCCTCAGATTACATAGATACACAGTTGTTTTATTTTCTAATATGAAAATATATTCCCTCTCCCTCTAAAGCATAAAGCCAACCGCCTCAGATACATAGAGACACAGTTTTTATTTTCTAATATGAAATTATATTCTCCCTTTTAATAATAAGCCAAATTGCCTCAGATTACATTAGAGACACGTTTTTTTATTTTCAATATGAAATTATATTCTCCCTCTAAAGACGCCAACCGCCTCAGATTATATACAGTTTCTTATTTTCTTGATTATGCAACATATTCTCCTCTAACGAAGCCAAATTGCCTCAGATTACATAGATACACAGTTTTTTATTATTTTTCAATATGAAAATATATTCCCTCTCCCTCTAAAGAAGCAACCGCCTCACATTACATACAGACATTAAAGCTTATTTTCTAATATGCAAATATATTCCTCCAACGGTAGTCATCCCAGATTACATAGATACACAGTTTTATTTTCTAATATGAAAATATATTCCTCCCTCTAAAGCAGTTTAATCCATGCTCAGATTACATACAGACATTGAAGTGTGCATTTTCTAATGAAGGAACATTCTCCCCAAAGAAGAAGCCAACCGCCTCAGATTACATAGAGACACAGTTTTTTATTTTCTAATATGAAAATATATTTCCCTCCCCTCTAAAGACGCCAACCGCCTCAGATTACATACAGACACAGTTTTTTTTATTTTCTAATATGAAAATATATTCCCCTCCCCTCTAAAGACGCCAACCGCCTCAGATTACATAGAGACACAGTTTCTTATTTTCTAATATGCAAATATATTCCCCTCCCCTCTAACGAAGCCAACCGCCTCAGATTACATAGATACACAGTTTTTTTATTTTCTAATATGAAAATATATTCCCCTCCCCTCTAACGAAGCCAACCGCCTCAGATTACATAGATACACAGTTTTTTATTTTCTAATATGAAAATATATTCCCCTCCCCTCTAAAGAAGCCAACCGCCTCAGATTACATACAGACACAGTTTTTTATTTTCTAATATGAAAATATATTTTTCGTGTTAACGTATCAGCAGTTTTGTACAATAAATAACTTTGTGGTAAAACTCGGAAAGTTTATCAATTTGAAATATATTCTACAATTAGTTATTTCTGTAAGGATTATTATAGGAATATTATTATTATCACCCTGTTGTTTTTTCATTGTATTGGATGGGGTTGATAGGATTATTATGAAAAGTTAATGCAAAGTAGGTACCCAATGTTAAATTTTAGTTTATTATATATATAGATGTCAATTATCAAATCAATTCTGGGTACTGAAATATATAACACAATAATAAGCAATTCTAGGTATACCTATAAAATCACCTACCTTTGCAGACCTGAAAAACCTAGCCCCTAAATTAAATCATTTGAAAATACTTTAGTACATTGCGCTACTTCAATTAAAGAAAAACCAAGATTTAAAAATTTAAAATAATTTTTTATTTAACAATTTTTTATATTGAAATTATTTACTGCCACAAAATTATATATATATACATAAATTGATGCACAGAAATGAACATGTATTAACCAAATAAAAATTGCAGCTATACATATCAATCAGCACTGCAGGCCTAAAAATTGCAACTTAGTACACTAAGTAAAAACAACCTAAATTCGAAAGATACATATTGATGACTATTCTGTGCCACGTAACAACACGTCTTGAATTGATGAACACACTGTTCAAATGAATCTGACTTGTATTCAACCTGAAATGATATTTGAAGCATGTTACTTGCACACTTTCACATTTTCATCAGCCATTTTTAGACCTGTTCCACTCATTCAAAAAATTTGGAAAAGCTGATGATGGGAAAAAGACGTACAGCAGAAATTACAGCGTAAAAGTTGATCATAAGCACCATAATTAGCAGCACACATTATCACGATGAAGCAGAAACATGCTGAAGGTATTACACAAATTGCAGACTTTGAAAAAAGTGATAATCACTCATAACTCTGTATCACTGATGAAGACCAGCGTTCATGCCACCACGTAGCAGAGTATTTTTTTTTTAAATGAAGAAGCAATTACTGCTTTCACAGCATTTTAATTCACAGATTGTTTGGGAATTGTACTGTAGAAAACACCTTCATTACATTTTAGATTATTCATCACAGTGGTTTCTCATACTGTTTCCTTAAAGGAATACCAACCAAGAACAAAAATAATCTTCAGCTTCAGCTTCAAAATTCAATAATACAAAAAATTATTAACGGAAAAATTAAATCAGGGACAAGCCCCCAGAGGCCCAAACGGCCCTGGGGCTCGCAGCAACAAATCCAACCCTTCGCTCAGACAAGCACAAAGGAATCTCAAATTTCATAACGGAAAACGCTTCCAATGACAGACGCCGAAACCTAATAACGCCAAATTCATCCACGAACCAAGATGGCGAGGAAATAATCCCGTTGAAAAATTTTGAATTAAGAATTAATAAAATTGATAAATTAATGGAAATAACAACAAAAGTTAAGACAAATACAATTTAAATCGAATACAAAGTAAATAATTAAGAAAAAATTTAGATATTTAATGAAACGGCTAAAAATTATCGTTTGAATTTCAAAAATTGTCAAAGATGCCACAAGAGATGAAAAAAACTTTAATAATTAAATAATTAAAAATACTGACAAAACCGAAAAAAGATGTAGATGCAATTTTTGCAATCTAACACATTGTTAAAATTTAATCGTCATATTTGAACTTTAATTAAAGTAAAAGAACTTTGAATACATTTACTCAGATTCGTTTATGCAAACTCTGTTAAATGAACCTGTCCGTTTAGATAAGATTAGAAATAAATAAATTAACTACTTTGCAGAATTAATAGTTGATATTTCTTCATTTAATTAAAATAAACTTTCACAAAAAATGCACACATATTTTTTTTTCTTTATTGAATTTTCACTACCTAGAATCTTCATCATTATTCATTCATTTAATTAATTCCTGTAATTAGTTCATTAACGTAGGAAAATTAGTTTTCCCATGTATATTAGCAAGAAATATGTCAAAAGTGTACAACTGCATGTGTCTTTTGTTTCTTCACCGTTGCGCAATTTCTCAGAAAATAATTATTTATGCTATCTATAGTTAATTGAAAACTTATATGGTATGGTATGGAAATGGCTTTGCTTTGCAGGCTTTCGCCTGAAACTAAAAAGAAGATTTTTACTTTGATTGAATTCATTGTATTTTGCATTAAACAAATTAACAAAAAAACAAAATTAACAATTTAAAATTTATACGAAGTTTGATTTTTTTCTTCAGAAATAATTTTAAATTTACTTTGATTTTTTTTTTGTATTAAAACATTAGAAGGGCAAAATTAGAACCAAACAAGAAGTATGAGTTCAAAGTACAATTTATTAGTGATAGATATATTTACGGTATGGAATGTAAAAACTTAAGTTAAGAGCCTTAAATATTGTAAAAAAGCTTCAATACATATTTATAGGTTAGCAAAACTTTTAAAATATTGTGTAAATATTAAATAAATATGCATTTAAAAAGTGAAGAGACAAATAATGAGGCTTATCGCATGTGTCTAAAATTTTGCTTTCCTTCTACATTTTCTTTCAAATCCTTAATTTTCGATCTACGCAACAGGTGATCTTAAAGAAAAATATAAGTCATTGAAACTATGTATATATGTTTGTATGTATGTATGTTCCACGTCTCCTCCTAAACCACTGCACTGATTTCAACCAAACTTTGCACACTTATTAATTAAGACAAGGTTAAGGTTACTGTCAACTTTTCAAAGTGCAAATGTTAATTAAACAGTCAGCTAATTAGAAATTAACCGAAACCGTTTTTCCTCAATAACTTCGGTCCACATTATCCATCAAAAATTATTTTTATACCATTGTGAAGTTCAAACTTTTACCTTTTCAAAGAAACTAATTTTATGTTTGTGACATTTTTCTTCAATTTTTATTATTTTTTCAAAATTTATTGAATTGTTAATGACCTGCAGACGTTTTTGAAATACCGCTGATTTATAGCTACTCAGTTGCTAGGCAACGGTTAGACTTGGACTAATTTACATTTATTTCTGAAATTTGTGCTTATTTTTATAAATATATCTAAATTAAATAAAAGTCAATGTCGGTATGTTTGTATGTAAGTTCCAGATCTCCTCTTAAACCACTGCACCATTTAGAACCAAATTTTGCATACTTATTAGATAACACAAGAGGAAGATACTTTGTCAACTATCAACTTTTCAAAGTGCAAAAGTTAATTAAACAATCAGTTAATTAAAGTTGAACCGAAACCGTTTTTCCCCAATAACTTCGACGAAATTTATTCCAGAAAAGAAATGTATACCATCTTAAAGTTCAAAATTTTACCTTTTCTATGATATTAACTTTATATCTGTTAAATTTTTCTTTTAATTTTTATTAATTTTAAAAAATTTAATGAATAATTGATTACCAGCAGACGATTTTGAAATAAAGCAAATTTGTAGCTACTCCGTTGATAGGCAACGGTTAGACTTTAAATTAATATACCTTTATTTCTGAAATTTTCGCTTATTTTCATAAATAAATTTTATATAAAACGCGAGAGATCATCATCAACTTTTAAAAGCTATTATCTCATTAAAATTTCAGTTAATTAGAAATTAAGCAAGATATGGAATTTTACGTTATATTTTTCGAAAATATATATTATGTCACAAAAATTATTTTTACACATATTTAAAGTTAAAAAATTATCTTTTCATGACGCAAGTTTCATTTCCGTTCTATTCGGTGCCCTAATTTTAACAATTTTTCAAAAATTAAATTATTTATAAAATTTACAATTTGTAACAGTTTTTTTTTACTGGTGAAGAACAAGAATTCATAAGAACTGTTGCTATCTCACATTAGAAGATTTCTGGATGAAGACTAATTTTTTTATTCATATTTATATCAACGATTTTTTTTAATTAAAAATTTACTATGTAATTAATTGTCCCAAAACATCCGTTAAAATCTTTATTATACTGCAAGACGTATGAACAAAATTTGAAGTACCTATGCAACAAATATTAATAACTTATGGAGAAAATTAGCTATAGGCGGTTTTTAAAAATCGTCTGATTCAATTGATATTCTCATTTTAATTAAACGTTTCAGAAGATGAAAGAATTTTGGCTATTGAAATTTTCTAAACAAAAGAAGTTTTTAACATAAAAAATATTAGACATGAAAGTATTTTAATCCCGAGCAATGCCGGGCATAACAGATTGTCCATCAATATTTGTGTAACCAATGTGTGCGAAATGCATAAAATGTAAAGAATGTAATTTGAAATGTTATAACGCGCAATCTTTCATCAATTTATTTCGAAAGCAGAATCTACGATGGCATCGAAATTTATGGTGTGCAAATCCATAAATCCAAAATGGACATGCGTTCCCATTCCTAACTTTACTGGGGATATAGAGAAAACGACAGACAAATCGTATCTCAAAAATCGAAAAGAAAGGCTGTTGTCTTTCCGAAATTTGCATGAAAGCCTTCCTTTCTCAAAACCTAGGAAATATTGTGCAAAGCAAACACAGATATCTCTAAACGGGCGAGAAGAAAAGATTCAAATAATGTGGAAAACATTTTTCTCTCAAATAAATAAATATCAAGGCGATAGCATTCTTTCAAACAGAATAGCTTTTTCCGATTTATTCCAAGAAGAAATAACAAAGAAAGGTTACATTTTCCTTTCTTTTCAAGAATTTTTTTCCAAGTCTTCCCCTGACTGAAAAAGACTGTTTTTCATGATTTTTCAGCAAATTACTAGCAATTTGTGCATTGATACACTGAACCTAGTGTTGGTCATTGTCTTGATTCGTTTTATTTTGCTTTTATCTGATTTTCAGAAGTTTCCACTAAGAAAACATTTCCATCAAAGATGTTATTTTCGTACATACTGAGGAATCAGTAGGGCCCAGTTGTATCAGTATGTCATGGGCACTGTATACGATAGCGGAATTTTCCAAATATCAGATGTATAATTGTTGTGTATTAATGTACAATTTTCACATTGAACTGATTCAGTAGGCTTCGATGAACATGTTTTTGGATTGCGTTTCACTATCAGTAATCTGAACATGTTTTCTGAAAGGCAAATCATAGATCTGAAAAGACATGGAAAAAGTGTAGGAAGTCTATAGTTGCATATGGAATCTATTTTAAATTAACAAAGCCAGATATATTCCTCATTTCATTCAATATACTTCTCATGGAAGCTCGTTTTGTATTCCCGATTCTTCAACTCTGAAGCCGTACATATAAATGTAACTATGAATTTTTGTATGTACACGAAAATAATTCCGATTATATACAATAAGTGTATTTAAGGGTTTATTTTATAAAATGCATGAGATTTTAACAGATATGCATGCAATCGATTAATGTAAGTAATCTATTAATGCTATCGAAATGTAACCTAATGTAAAGACTCCGCTTTGGAATTAGATGACCACGTGCTAGGGGCACGATTCCACGCAAGATTCCAAGCCTGCTACACATTTAACCCTTTGGAAGCGAAATGGATACCGCTGAATGATAATCTTCTAGTGTCCCGAAACCACCCCAGCAGTCATTAAATGGTTGATCTGCCTTCAAGTGGAAAATGTCTGAACCAGGGTAACGAAGGGAATTTTGGAGAAAGAATTGCAGCCTTAGGAATCGTCCTCATTATCTAACCCATATTAAAACAAAAAAAAACAGTAACAAAATATTCAACGTGTAGCATCAAAACGATTCGTTAATCAATATATCGTAAACATAATTTCCTTGGTTTGTCACTTTATTATACGACAATTATTCTATAACAACCGTATTTCACAAAGGCTGCCATTTGAAAGAAAATATTCAATGTCCAAATATATTGATATATATATAATATCACACAAAGCATGTGACTCAGGAAGGACTAATATTACCCACTGAAACAATCTAAATTGAAAGAAGAAAAAGAAAATCGTTTCCGTAAAATGATCAGGATGTTTCGTGGGCATAATAAGAACTCAGGAAGAAAACTGTCTCTTCGCCTGCTTGTTAATTTTATAACTTTTCCATTACTTGTAATAAGACAAAAGTTGTAAAAAAAAATACAAAATACTATCAAATTTCTCTTTCAAAATTAGAAATTGATTCAAAATACAGTAGAATACTTTGCAGAAAAAAGACATGAAATTCTTGAAACTAATGCCTTATAAACAAATTTCATTAAATTACTAAAACTAACGCCTACTAAGCATATTAGATGAAATTATTACAACTAATTACATTTGTAATCAAACATAAAGTGGAAAAATTTTTAAATTTTTTTTTTTTAAGTAGTTTTTCATTTCAAATTCCTAAAGCTGTAAAAATTACTATTTAATGACGTCAGAATTTTCTTTTTATCCTGAAAGATATTATTATTACTTCAAAAATTAGAAACTTATAAAGATATATTCATAATGAAATTAAAAAATATTGTGAATGACGACATTCATTTAACAACTCTTTAACTCTTTAATGCCGAGGCGACTTTTTTCTCTTAACCCCTTTAACAACGGGACTTTCTGGAAGGATGAGACATGAATATTACTCTCCCAATCTGGGTGGTCAATTATCCCACCACGCCAACCCCTGTTATAACCTCCCCTTAAGGCTGGCCGAAATGGCCTGTGATCGACAAGGATGATGAGACATGAATTTTACTCTCCCAATCTGGGTGGTTAATTATCCCACCACGCCAACCCCTGCTATAACCTCCCCTTAAGGCTGGCGGAAATGGCCTGTGATGGACGAGGATGATTGGACCCCCTACCGCGCTTATCTCCGAAGCGATCTCAGAACCTCACCTGCCATCAAATGAGGCTCACTTCCTGAGACCGGCTTTCGTCCATGTTAAGGCGAAATTCCTAGACCGCCCTGGACCACCTCGCTCGATGTGAGAGTGTTAAATCTCATAGAGTAGAAAAAATCTAACAAATTATTGCGATAACTTGCTGCACACAAATGCCAAACAAACATTTTTGGAAAATGTTTAAAATTATCTCTCAGCATTGCAATTCATAATACTCAACTTAACACGAACAAAGAATATCAGTATTTTGCTTTATTATTGCGAAGATTATTATTATTTTTATCTAATTGATGTTATTCGAGAGCAGCATTATACATTATATTTCTGTGTTGTTAAGATGTATTATGTTGATAAATGGAGTTATAATTTTATATTTTTTCCTATTAATACTATTCGCCCCTAAAATTTAAATAAAAATTCCATTCCAAAAATTCCTTAAAGAAAGTACGGTTATACAGATTTAATGTTGATGAGAAGGAAATAATTCAAATCCAGTTTCCATCACCATTTTTTCAATATCTAAAATATACAAATTTTACAATAACAATCTGAATCAGCTTGTAATAGTAAGAAATTTTATGTATTCTATCTACCTCGTAACTGTATAATCATACATATTAATATCAGAGAAAAAGAGAATTCACTATCAACATAATTTCCCTCTCATTAAAAAGTTAAAATAAGTTTTACAAAATGTATATTTCGTATTAAACGAGAAAAAAAACTATCGAAACATCGTCGCAAATAATGAGACACTTCAGCAACTATTGTCAATAGAATTGCAGTGGCAAACGAAAAGAGATATGAAACGATTTCAAATAAGAAACAGGCCTTTGCAATAAATCGGGAAAAAATTATTTCTTTCCGGGTTTGTTATTATTTTTTCAGTAAATATTCTAAGTATTTGAAATTTAAATAAAATTCCAACAAAGTAGAATTACGCATATATAATATTGATAAAAACGAAATAAAATAAATCATCTCCTTATCATCACTTTTATCCATTATCCAAAACATACAATTTTTTTATTAACAGGCAATCGTGAATCAGTTTGCAAGACAAAGGAATTTCTCGTGTTCTATCAATCTCGCAACTGCTTAATCATTCATATGAATATCAGAAAACAGAGTATTCACTATAAAAGTAATTTTCCTCTCATTAAAAAGTTAAAATAAGTTTTAGGAAAAGTGTATTTCGTATTAAACCAGATAAACACTAACGAAACAACGTCTCAAATAATGAGACACTTCAGCAAATATTGTCAATAGAACTGCAGTTTGCAGGAAACAGAAACCTGAAATGATTTCGAATGAAAAACAAGCCATTTCAATAATTGGAGAAAAAAAAATTTCTTTCGAGACTTATTATTTTTTCGGTAAATATTCTACGTATTTGAAATTTAAATAAAAATTTAGGCCTTAAGTTTTGGTAGAAATATACATATTTAATATTGATGAAAACGAAATAAAATAAATCATGTCCTTATCATCCTTTTTTTCCATTATCGAAAACACAATTTTTGTGTCAACTGGCAAGCGTGAATCAGTTTGCAATAAAAAGTAATTTTGTGTATTCTATCTAACTCGTAACTGCTTAATCATTCATATGAATATCAGAAAGCAGAGTGAA
>BGPR01003644.1:0-25051 GCA_013235015.1 Araneus ventricosus
TCTCGGAAGGAAGTTCTTCAATTTCCAGCTCCATTGTAAACTCAAGAATCTGCATCGAAATTTAAATTCAACGATTACATTGAAATTTTACTAAAAAATGTAAATATAATCCAACAGAAAAAAAATCGTTAATTTGTCACAAAATGTATTAAATTAAGCTTCGCTTATAAGTCTTGAAGAATTAAAACAGAGCCAATGAGAATAGAATTATTTTTTTTAAAAACGCAAATGAATAAATAGATTGAGTTTTGGTTAGTATTTTGAAAATAAACACAGGAATAATTTACCATGCTGAAGTTATTTTAGGTAATTAATCATAGGCTAATAACATAAAAGGGAAATTCGAAATTTAATTCTAAAATATAACGTGCAATTAGGTAATCGTTGTAGCAAGAAAGTAAGAGAGTTGAAGGAATGAATATCATAATTTTAAAGGAAACTTTACAGTTGTAAATACAGTACAACTCCGGTGAACCGAACTAAAGAGGAGGGGGGCGTTTCGGATAAGATTTTTTCTGTTAAGCCATGAACATCTATTAGTATTTTGTATCTAATAACTATCATTTTCTGAAAGGTTTTGAGTGTAAAACGAATTCAAAGCTCTCTTTGCAGGTTACACTTATTTTATTTATTAAAGTTAATCATCCGTAATGCGCAATATTCGTACCTGCGAGTTCGGGCGCAGGAAAACAATGTCGTAATCAATATTGTTAATACCCAGTAATTTTAGTTTTATCATTCTAAAATTAGTCACAATCAATCGTAATCAATATTGTTAAAACCCATTAATTTTAGTTTTATCATTCTAAAATTAATCACAATCAATCGTAATCAATATTGTTAATACCCATTAATTTTAGTTTTATCATTCTGAAATTAATCACAATCAAGCGTAATTAATATTGTTAATACCCATTAATTTTAGTTTTATCATCCTAAAATTAATCACAATCAATCGTAATCAATATTGTTAATACCCGTTAATTTTAGTTTTATCATTCTGAAATTAATCACAATCAAGCGTATTTAATATTGTTAATACCCATTAATTTTAGTTTTATCATTCTAAAATTAGTCACAATCAATCGTAATCAATATTGTTAAAACCCATTAATTTTAGTTTTATCATTCTAAAATTAATCACAATCAATCGTAATCAATATTGTTAATACCCATTAATTTTAGTTTTATCATTCTGAAATTAATCACAATCAAGCGTAATTAATATTGTTAATACCCATTAATTTTAGTTTTATCATTCTGAAGTTAATCACTGTCCTTCTTGAGGAGGCTTAAAAGAAGAAAGTGGGATATCGTTGCAAAAAAAAAAAACCCATCGCAATTATTTCCGTGCAGTATACAGTACGTATTTTTTGGATTTACGATTGCAGAGACATTTCGGATAACCTGAGTTTCGGTTAACCCGAGTTCGGTTAAGCGGGTTTTACTGTATTAATATAAAATATTTCCTTTGGTCTAGCAACGAGTCAGATCGTTTGCCATTTAGTTATGTTTAACTTTAGTTCAGGAACCGCTATAAAAATGTTAACCCGTGGGGGAGGGGTGTTCGAAGAATACAAGTCTTGCTTATGATGTTTTATTCTACTAAATCATCATTTAAAGATATTTTTTAATGATACATAGAACTTCTCTCTAAAAGATATGTGTATTATTGAATGATATTTTGTTAACGATATTTATCAGCGATACATAAAATTACTCTCTAAATGTATTTACAGATATGAGAATTATAGAATTGAATTGACATTTTGTAGCAATAAAATACAACAAAGCTTTCGTAGTTGGCGTTTCTTTTCTAAAAAAAATTCTAAAACAAATCGGCATTTCCAGTCAAATAATGAGTTGGTTTCGAAATACAACAAGAAAATTTAATCATAATACGAAATGCATGTGTTTCCTGTTAAAATATCATTGATGAAAATCTACCCACATGTTTTCTCAGAATCGCATAATAATACATTAGAAATCATCCAATATTTCGTAATTTGTTATATAAACATCTATTATAGAGCTAGCTAGTTGCGTTTTGTTCAGATTCTCTTCACGGATGATACGTAAAAGAAAATTACAGCTTCATCAGAATGCATTAATCCAGACTCCATCATCAGAATTATCGCAATACCTGCATTACCCTGGATAAAAATCAGCCATGAATTCGAGGTGAAACATTAGCCTCTAATGAATTTAATCTAGTGCAGTAACAAAAACATACAAAGATGAAGGCTTTCTCGTTTAACCTTCGTTTACAATTCAGTAATCATACTATTTTGCGGAAACTACAATTGTGAGAGATGAAAGCTAAATAAATTATTTACTTTAAATTGTATAAAACTCTGATTCTTGTGGTGATCAGAAACGTTTTCTGATTCCAATATCCAAAGAAAATGTCCAAGCTGATAGTTATCTAACATTATGTGTTCATGCTTACACTTCTATTCATGCAAGCCTTATTTTCGACTTATTTTGATGGTCATGCTGCTGGCTCGAATTACAGAAGTTCGCGAGTTCTTTTTCTTAGCGAAGTCCATGAATTCTTGAGATGCAAAGAATCGTCAATGCTGAAGTTCGCGGATTCTATTTCACAACAGAATTATTGGATTCTTGAGATACAAAGAATCATCAGCACCAAAGTTCGCGGATTCTATTTCACAGCAGAATTACTGGATTCTTGAGATACAAAGAATCATCAGCATCGAAGTTCGCGGGTTCTATCAATCTCATATCATAGTCAATGGATTCTTCAGAGACAAAGAATCACCAGTGGCCATTTCTTATGGTTAGGATAACTCTGCCATAATTTTAAATAATTTTATAAATCTCTTATTTAGACCAAAAATAAATTAATTTTATATAATTATTTCAGGTTACAGAAAAATTCGTCGGGAGACCATAAATGAATCTGACATTTTAAGTTCATTATTTGTTGTTATTGGATTGTTCATTGTTTTTTATTTCAAATTTAAATAAATGCTCTTATAACTTATAAAAATAAATTCTAAAGTCGTTTCTAATTGATAAAATATTCTTAATTTTCTCATAATTTTCAAAACAAATTCTTAACTCTCCGTCAACATCCAAAATAAATTCTAAACTCTTCTCGTAATTTTCAAATACATTTTTAATAAATCTACAAATTAACTTTTTTTTCTTTTTTATCTCAAAAATAATAAAATTCTCATGTGCCGAATTTGAATTTTTAAGATACAGAACGACATATCTTAATACTACAAAATATTCTAGAACATACTATGAAAAGATATAAATCACAAATAAAAATTAACTTTTCATATGGATTAATTTTTAAGTAAAATTAAATGCTTTATTGAGCTAAACCAAATCAAATGCTTACCTAATGAAGTTACCCCTTTCGACAAAAATCGCGATACCAGTGAACTATAAGCACAGTTTCATAATATTTTATCAAACGAAAATTTTTTATCAAACGCAAATGATTTGATACCTCGAACGTAACAGAATATCAATAAATTATCAATTGGCTACAAACAAACAATTACAAATTATCAAAAAGATAATTAGATAATTGAAGAAAAAGCGCATGTGTTTGAGATAAAATGCACCAAATACAATATGTTCTAAACTCCGGCATTCGGAAAAGATTTCATGATTATTGCAAAAGCGATAAATCTCTTTTTACATTAATCAGATAGGCTTAGAAGCGGCACAAACCGCACATGAGGCATGAAAAAAACCTATTCACCTTGAAGAAATAATAGGTATTTTTGCTTTTTAGAACCACTTTGTGACCACATAAGACGCCATGATATTTTTTATTTCAATGGAACGATGAATTAGCGTTTCCCTAAATGGATTCTTAAAAACTGTAAGAAAAGAGGCAATGCTTAGGATTCACGAACACATCAAAAACTCATGGTAAAACATATTTGAACATGTTTTATAGATGGTCAAAGACGTTGCGCAAAAAATCCATCAATGTATTACCATATCCATTGCAGAAACCCTTGCAATGTTCGAAGCAGATGCAGAGATAAAAATGCTTAAAAATCTCCATTGAAATTAGTATTGCTAACGCTCGTGATAAAGTTTATATTTTCGAATTGTTATTCTTAGGTTAATCTAGAATAATTTTATAGATTAACATTTTAATTATTTAAAAACCTTATTCATAAAAAGTAGCAGATTTTGCCCCTGTTTCAACCACTTGACTTCCCCTATAGTAATATTTAAAAAAGTAACAATCAATTAAAAAATTAATTTTACAATTCTTCAGTGCAACCCAACATTTGATCTTCGAGATTAAAGGTCGATTGCCGTTAAATGGTAAAGCGCGAAATGAAAATTTAAATCAAATCGAAATAAAACTGTTGAAAGTAAACTCCAGAAAAAATGGGGACAGACGAAGAATTTCCTTCTGCAATACGTTTGACTATGTTAGTATACGTTCACTATGTTTAATATGTAGTATTGAAAATAAATCGATACATATATGATTTTGTTGCTGTTACAAAGGCATAATCTATACTTCGTCGACTTTAGGCATAATCTATGTATGCTTCGTCGACCTTGAGCATAATCCGTGTATGCTTCGTCGACTTTGAGCATAATCTACGTATGCTTCGTCAACTTTAGGCATAATCCATGTATGCTTCGTCGACTTTGAGCATAATTAGGCTTGCCAGATTTCTGAAATGTTCAACCGGGACACCGGAATGCCTCCCAGCGTCGCGGGTATTCAAGGGTACACAACACTTTAATTATTTAAAGGGTGTGTACCCTTGGTTTACCCTTGGTTGGTTAGGCGGGTTTTTAGAGTGTTTTAGAGGATAGTTTATTCTCAATGATATGAATAAATGGTTACTGATTAGTAACCTAAACCAGGGGTAATTATAAATGACACAAGCATAAAAATTTAAACATCTTATTTCTTACATGTTAATATTTATAAATTACTTAAATAAGAAGAAACACTTTGAATGAGGAATAAAAATTTTAACAATATTTACATGTACTTTTCATTGGCTGGGACTTTTTTTAGAAAGTCTTTTTTGTTTTTAATCGTGTTGTAAAAATCTTTTTATTTTTACATAAGCGGTGCAATTTTTATGTTTGATTTAAATGTTGTTCTGACTGCTATGAAAGGTACAAATCAAATAAAAATCATTTTTCTAATGAAAAATATATTTAATTCTAGTTAAAAAATTAATCAGTTTAATTAAAAAATTTCAAAAATAGCGTTTCCTTTCGTATTATCATATTAATCTTTTCTTTTTTTTAAGTGTAATAATAGAGTTTTTACATATACTGGGTTAAACAAATTTCAACGTCTTCTAAACTCAGTCTTTCACGATGTATGGCTATATTTATGTTCCACTTACAGTTATACTTAGTAAATCGACTTTAAGAATATTTAATAAAAATGTTTAATTACTAATAGTATAGCAATGAAAGTTAGTTTGTGGTTATCTTAGTTAGCTTATTACATCCAATAAAATTCATTATTTTATTTTCATTTTAACGTAGGATTACGTTTCTCCAATGGGGTCTCAGGAAGGAATTTGATTCAAACGCCAAAACGCCACAAAACTTGATATGGGAGATCCTCTATATCTCAGTAACTACATATGTTAAAAACATAACTAGTATCTTATTTTAGAGATAAAGGATAACAACGGAAGTTACAAAAAAAATTTTAAAATCAGAATTGTAGTTCAGCGACTACTGAGTCGCAAAGTTCGGCAAAAATGCGCATGACTTGGTGACGCGATCCTCTATATATCGGTAACTACATATGTTAAAAACATAACTAATTTCTTATTTTAGAGAGAAAAGGTAACAACAGAAGTTATAGAAAAATTGAAAATCAGAATTGTAGTTCAGCGACTACTGAACTGTATATAGAAACAAAAGAGTCACGCGAGTAAAGTAGTCCTACGCCTAACATCAGCGGCTGTTTGAAAAAGACAGCCTTCCGTCATTTTTTTTAAATTAATAATGAGGGAAATATTTGTCTATGAAATGCGTCTGAATATGTTAGAATTTAAAAAAAAACGATATTTCGCACTGTTTTGACAACCAGTTTTTGAGGAAAGTGTTTTGCCTTCTTTGTGTGATAAATCGTGTTTTCAACACCGTTTCAATCTTGACAAAAGTTGAGACGATAATCAATTAGCAGGCTAGGCGATAACCTTTCCGCTTGAGTGGAAATAAGCAGAGGACTAAATTTTACCATTCGTTCTGACCTGAGCTCGAAAACCTTACCCGTTGGCTGTGCTTTTCAATTTTCAGCTTAATGTTTGGCCATCGTTATTAAAATTTTAAATATTAAAATTTATTCATACATCTGTAGGATATGCATGCATACTAAATAAATTTATATGATGTCTTTAATATTATCTAAGACTGGCATTTAAAACTCAAAACATGTCTTCATTCTCCAATCGACCTAGACTGGAAATAGAAAAAGTTCGCAACCTAATTGTATCCAAAAGCTCTCAGTAATGCATCAACTTGATGCAATCTGAATTCGGATCTGTGCTGAGTTCCCTGTAGTAGCTTGTTTAAGAGACCGGTTGGAATCTCTTCTGTAGGCTATTATTGTGTTTTTTAGTCGTTTGATGGTTAAATTGTTTTATTATATTAATATCTAGTTTTTAAACTTATACGAAGATCGTTGGGGACATCGCGATAGTGAACATTGGTCAAAGGACAAGTACTGCTCCTGAAATCCCGGACTAACCGTTGCCAAGCCAAAGTACGGGCGTTTATCCACGATCGCCATTAGGACCATACACACATACAGAACGCCATTTCATACCCCCCCCCGATAACCATAACTACTAAAGTTATCTCATGAGTTGACCATACACACATACAGAACGCCATTTCTTACCCTCTATACCCATAACTACTAAAGTTATTTCATCAGTTGACCATACACACATACAGAACGCCATTTCGTACCCCGATACCCATAACTACTAAAGTTATTTCATCAGTTGACCATACACACATACAGAACGCCATTTCGTACCCCCGATACCCATAACTACTAAAGTTATCTCATCAGTTGACCATACACACATACAGCGGATCTTTGATGGAATCGGTCTCGAACCTATGATCTTCCTAAACACAGCTAAGGCTAAAGGATTAGAAGATTACATAGTAAACAGTTGTATCCTTTAATGATTAGAATAACTAGAATATGGAAGGTTATTTCTCTTTTACGAATCTATTCGCTTTATTTCACATGCCCACTTGAAATAAAACATTTCTCCTGGAAATTTATTAGAAGTAACTTATATATCTACTGGGTAGTTAAATTCATCACAATCTGTAGTATTTCGGATTTATCATTTAGTGTCCTTCTTGTCGTGTTTGTCAAATCCAGAATCTGATCAACTCCTGAGAAATTGCTAATAGATAGTACTTCTGATAAAAGAAATCAGAGGTATCTTAGCTAATCCTTTTAGTTCTTTTGTTTCCAGTTAAGAAACAATCACATTATTTTTTTTGAAAAAATCCATGTGACTACGAGTCAGCTGGATGTTGAGAATCGAGTTAGGTTGAATCTAGTTATTATCATTCGGTTTAAATGATCTGCAAAGATATCACATGAATAAACCGGTACTATCCTCCGTCTAGAATAGATAATCAACTCTTTATCAAACTTATAATGAAATGTAATGCGACGATACAGAACATTTTATCCGAATTTATCTAGAATCAACAAAAAGATCTCTGTTTTCCGTTCAGAATCAAAAGACAAATGCTTCTCATCGTTTGACCCGTCGCTCTTAGATTTTACGCTATTTTATAAATTTCGACCTCTTTTTCAATTAAAAATATTAATATACCAGCCGCCTTCGGCGACCAGCTTGTTCACCGGAAATATGATTTCAGTTGAATCTTGCATCATTTTATATTCATGGTTCTCTTAACAACGTAATTTTAAACTTCAGATTCTTGTATATATTTAACCCATGTTCTATTGGTGACCTTGTACCTGTTTTGTTCATTGTCTACATAAATGTCCCTAATAGAGTCAAATAACTGTAACCTCTTATTCCACGTTGTCGGCACTATCTTCACTTTCTTATTCCTCTTGTAAAATATGCATTTGATTTCAATAATAAAATTACGCAGCACATTTTATGGACAGCAGCATGTTAGCTGGATTAAAACATGTTGAAAAAAGAATGAAAATTTAGAAACTATAACTCTTCAGCTTATGTTTCTTAATATAAGCAAAGTAATATCTCTGAGAGCTTTGTTTAAAGATTTAACAGAAATTTGATGAAATAAAATATGAAAGCAAAATGTATTAGTATATTATCTCAGATCACAGCAATGAAAGAGAAATACGCAAATAAATATTTGTTTAAACAATGAAAACGCTTTGAGTTGCGTTGCAACAATGAAAAGTATTGTTGTAAATTATGCCATGAAATATTATTTAAAATCTATTAAAATTCAAAAAAACAGTATACGGCAACTTAATTGATAGCATTGGAAAAGGTAAATTTTTGCATTTTCAGATGGTGTAAAAATGATTTTTGTGCTGTGATGTTTCCAGAAGCTATTAAGGAAAAACGCCAAAATTTCGCTTAATTTTTAATTAATTAAAATTCTAATTAAAATTTCAAAAAAGGGGTCAGAGGTGCACATTCCTTCCCTCCAAAGTATGTTTGTGCCAAATTTCATAGCTCTAGGTCCAGCAGTCTGCCCTGTAGAGCGCCGACACACACACATTCTCCTTTATTTATTAGTAGAGATTCAAGCAATAATGGCATGTTTTTAAAATGTTAAATGTAAATTCACATACGATAGTGGAGTTGTGAGAACACTTCTGCATATAAAGAGCTATGTCGGAAAGTAAGGGAAAAGCAACTAAACATGATATGATCCTTTAAATAAAAATATAATAAAGGTAATTTTTAGGTGAATTAGTAAAAATTTCATGTGCTCTATTTCTGTTGTACGTGCGCTTATCATGGTGGTTTGAAGATATATAAGAGGGAAAGAAAACAGGGAACAGACAAAAAATACCGGGACGTTTGGGATAAATTGGAACAATCCCGGTCTTTTACTTTTTATATGAAAATATATATATGTCCCGGATTTTTCCCGGTTTTATAGCAAATGCGCCAAATCAGTTTTTTTAAAACTCCTTGTAAATTGTTCAAACGAATAAAAATAAATTTAAACTAAATTTAATTTTAAAAGGCAAATTCTGAACTCTTCTTCCTAATTTTGATATGCATGGAATATGGTCACACTATATGAAATCTTAGCACATTTTATAAGAACAACGTTCTTTATTCTATTTTTAAAAAAATAGCGGAATTTTTGTTCAGCTTACCCGAAACTAATACACCTACCTAAAGAGTATTTTCTCTCATGGATATTATTTGAACAAGTGAAGAAAGTGAAATAAATATGAAAACATACGATAACTATTGTGATGTATTTCAGCATAGCATGAAGAATCGTGGAGCCTTCTTTATCTAAAATGATATGTTTATTGGGTGTCTTCCAGAGCACAAACATGTAAAACAAACACATACACTTACATCACAAACTTTACATCACTGACTGACATCGAATTCCATGTTCAATCGTAATTATTCTTCTCCGTTGCTAGGCAACGTTAGGAACATTATCAATGCCACTCTATTTTTATAACCTTTAGAAAAGAATTAATGCCAAACGATTTTTTTTAATTAATTTCTTTTACAGCCAAACGATATTTTTAACTTAATTTCTGTTATGACCAAACAATATTTTTAAATTAATTTCTTTTATGACCAAACGATTTTTTTATCTAATCAATTTCTTTTCTTTAAATATTTTTAAATAATTCTACAAATATATATATATCAAGATTAACTAAATTCAAAGCTGTCTTGAATTCTACAGATTACTCAAAATTTCATAGTTCAGAAATAGTTTCAATAGATTTTTTCGTCGCTCAGTATACACACCTACTTGATTGAATTATTCTGAAGAAAAAAACCAATAGAAAATTGTTTCTTGTGCTTCTGTATCTCCTTCTGCTGTCTTTTTGTAAGTTTTCTAAATAACTTATTCATTAAGTCTTTTTTTCAAAAGAATAACCTCAAATCTAATAACCTCCTTCCACCACTTATCTAAAGCATCCTAGAGGGACAGTTATGTCTCGAATTCAGAACCAGAGGCAGAGGTGTAGTGGGGCCGGCAAGCAGCGGAACACCGTCCCGGCACTGCTTTTTTTTACACGAGAAATAAATAACAAAAAATTGTGCAAACTTCCTTAAAACAGCGCGACTTTTGGCAACCAGGTTAAAGCGTTCCGGTGCTGCTTTTAGAGCATCTACACCACCGCTTGGAGGGCTTCAAGCTCATAGGAGAGACCCCCTTTGTATGTTGAACACCTTTTCATACACCATTACTGTAACCATTACAGGTACTGAACACTTGAATGGGTATGAAAACGTCACTTTTATTACGGATTTTTTAAAAAAACACTTCACAGATCGGCTTGTTATAGTGCTTAGGAAAAACAGATGAAAAAACATTTCAGTGACTGTGTTGGTACCATTGGTTACATGGGAACAAAACATAAACCTAATACTTGGGAAATTATAAAATGAAAACAAAACAATCACTAATAGCACAGAAAGACACAAAATGAAAGTCTTTACGGTATTTACACTGAAACTCGAACAATAAATTTAAAAATAATAAAAATGACATAACCTTCAAAATTAAGAAAGAAAAAAATAATTAGAATAAAAATAAAAATATTGACGTCGGGGTCAAACGTCCTCCATCTAATATGGCGTCGGAGCATGGAAAGGAGGCTCCGGGCTCAGATGTCGTTCTTGTCATTCGACGGTTAAAAAGTATGAGATCCGTTCCAAAATAATCTTTCAATTGCTTCAAATTGGGGCTTTAATATAACTATAGAAAATCGTGGGTCGAAGTTCTGAGAATGTCGTCAGATTGGTTAAAATTATTCTTGAAAATTTAAACTTGAAGAGAAGTTGCCAGTTTCAGTTTTCTTCTTTCATAATTTTTCACCGCCATTATGTTATTGACTCTCACAGATGCTTAACAAAGATTTATGTTTTAAAAAGTATGCTTTTGGATATCTGTATATATAAAAGGCAAAGTTCGTATGTGTGTTCGCTATAGACTCAAAAACTACTGGACAGATTTACGCCCGGTTTTTTGCAAAATGATCCGCGTTGTCCGGGGAATTTGTAAAGCTATTGAAATCTTCGATCTGAGCATTAGAAAGAAAGTTAGGGGGCCTAATAATATTTTAATGTTTGGCTACCGTTGTCGATGGTTGATAAAATGCTTGGCGCAACTCCTAACGCAGGGTTGCTTTTTGTAAACAGGGTTGTTTTTCGGCGTCGAGTAGACCTCGAGAAAACAGGCGGGATTGCCATATTGGTCTCTTTAAGGCCAAATTCTGGAAATTTGGCCTTTGGGATTTTCATTTGGCCTTAAATTCATTTTTGATTATGACTTCTAGAAAGATTTTTAATAAAAAAAGTTTACGATTTTTTAAAATAAACTATTGATATGACACTTTTCAAATGGCCCACAATGAGCTGTGGAACAAAGTAGTTCCAGAATAAGAAAGGTTTCTGTCACCTTTCTTCAGAATGTATTAGTCAGAATGCCTCTAGCGGTAACTATGTTCATACACCATTACTATGTTTGTCTCTGCACAGCATATAAGAACCGCTTTCTCTGTTTTTATTCGTTTCTTTTCATGATTGAACTCTTATACAAAACTTCCACACAAAAGCGTAAGATATTCTTTTTCATTTCAAAAAGAGAGAGGTAGAGGAATAGAAAGAGGACATCACATTATAGATCTTATATATATATATATATATATATATATATATATATAAGTATAAAAGTATAGCGCCAACAAGTCGCTGATTTCGCGATTTATGTGGGCGCGTGGAAGCGATTAAAATATTCTTTTAATAATAACTATGACAAAACGTGAGATTTAATATACCTCCAGCGCGGGAACTAAAACGAAACTGGAGTTTAAGAAAAGTGATTTTGGAATACATTAATATTGTACTAAGATTTTGAAATATATAATATTAGAATTTAAAGTAAAATTAAGTGAGATTATTCCACACACACATATATATATATATAGTTAAATATTTCAAATAATCAAAACTTGTGTTATATCTTCATATACATATATTAATCTAAAAATTAAAATAAAATAAAGTTACCTTATCAATAATCATACAAATGAAATACAAAAGATAGTTTGATTATATATATATAAGAGAAGCAAAACATAATAGAAAAACATTAAAACAAAATAAAATAACAAACTTTCATATATTTTCTAAAAGATATGAAAAAACGAATTGAAAGTATATCCGAGTTAAGATAAAAATGAGAAAAGAATCAGATAGAATATATATATATCACATACGCAATGAATGCGCTAAAAGTTGTAATTTCAAAAGCGCTGTGGTAGATAGAGTATAAATCGTAAAATGATAGAGTATAAGTCGTAAAATGAAGAACGCAATTAAAGCACAATAATTTTTCTTCAGGGGATGAAGTTATTGTAAATTGCTAAAATATAAAAAAATTGCCATTTTCTTGTAATCAGTTACGCCGTAAGGTCTAAAACATTGATTTTCATCCCTAATGTGAAACTAAAAACAGAGAGAGGAGTTTTGAATAATTAGAACCAAAAGCATGATGTGAGATAATATTAGAGCAAAGTAAGAATAAATTTTACCTACCAGGAGGTCAGGTGTTGACGTGGCGGCGTTTGCGGAGGGTTATGTTGCAGACCGGCGTTGAAGGGGTGTTAACAGATATCGAGTTACAAGTTTCGCGCTAAACTTTGTCTGTTGCCAAGAAAGTGTGTAATCTTGGGAACGATGAAGATTAAAGAGAAAAGCGATAACGATAGAAAGCGTGGACAAAGTAAAAGAAATCCGTAGCGAGTAAAGATAAAAATGAGAATAGTATCAGATGGAAAATATATATATATATCACATATATAATGAATACGCTAAAAGCTGCAATTCCAAAAGCGCTGTGGTAGATAGAGTATAAATCGTAAAATGATAGAGTATAAGTCGTGAAATGAAGAGCGCAATTTTAGACATTTTTCACTGGTTTTTCATATTTTACGGATTTTTTCACTATTTCTCCACGTTTTCTATCGTTGTAAGGATAGTGAAAATCTCGATCAAGTTCGTAGACGGGCTATCCAGCTCAAAGGGGGTGGCAATTGTCGGGGGGCGGAAATTTTAATTTTACAATAATTCCTTTACAATTGAAAATAGAAAGAAAATTTTCAAATTAAGCGAATTATCACCTTATCATAACGAATAATTTTTACATTTAAACTTCTTCGATAGCTACAATTGCTTCGAAGTTATTAGCTGAAAAGTGATTTTCCCTCCCTTCCTTTCCTCTCCTCCCTATCTTAATGTACATTTGTAACGTTCTAATATTTATGAGAATAAAGTGTGAAATGTTCTTTTCCTTATTATTATTAGTTGTGACGTATATGTATAACGCTTTTGCCCATGTTATTTTGTGAACACGATAACTAGAGTAATTTTGATTAGATTTAAACCGGCGAGGGATATGTTGAAAGTACGGTGAAAATTTGTCGGTGTCGATCTCTCTAAAATAAAATTCAGATAATTACAATTAAAATTTGTAAGCTATTTAGAATTAAAGCGTTTTTATTATATTTTAAATACATTATTTTGAGGGGGTTTGCAGCACTGCTTGTTTTTGAGTTGACGCTCCGTCACTGCCAGTAACTCGCAATAATGCCTCATATTGACCGCATAAACTCAGCATAGCGCGATCCCTCCCTCTCAGAGGATGAAGAGCGGCCAAACAACCATTTCTCTACCACCCAAGTTTCCTAGAAAATCGCCCTCAGAAAAACGGTGGCACAAGAACTAATGATAAACTAATGGTATTTAAAACGTGAAAAACAGCGACTCACGGATGAGGCATAAAGTTTACAGGGGCAACAGTTCAAAATGATCGCCTTGTATAACCAGCATGATTGTCTACGCCGTGGAATGGTGGACTGAGCCCAGTCTAATAGTGTGGTTTTAATAAAACGTAAAAACAAGTAAGACGAGCAGCTAACTCTGTTTTTGATACAATACGGGTTAATCAATCAATCCATTCTTCCAAATAGCCTTATAGAAAAATCCTCTTGTTTTATTAGGATTTGAGTTATCTATGTATATACAAGAGAAAGTCACTCACTGATTCATCACCGAATTTCCCAAACCACTAGGACTAGAAACTTGAAATTTGGCAGGTGGTTGCTTCTTTGGTGGTATATGCTCACTAAGAAAGGATTTTTCGAAATTTTAATTAATTAAAAATTACCTTAAATTTAGGGTTTTTCCCCTCAATAACTTCAAGGCATAGGGGAAACTATTGATACTTGACCCTACGTGATTTTCTCAGATTGTGGGATAATTGGTAAGTTTTGTGTGCCATTTTTATTTGACCTTTGGCCATATGGTCTATTGGAAGGGATTTTCATTCCAACCTGAAAACCCATTGTAATGGTGTGTAGGTAAATATATTTTGGGAGTACAAAAAAATTTTTCATTCCTTAGTGGATAGGAAGTTCACTATTGAATATATGATGAATTAAAATATTTCTGAGTTTTAAGCATACTTATAGCTTTAATTTGATATACGATGTTATGCAGAATATTAATTCTAAGTGGTTTAATTTTTAGATTATTTAGAAAATGTTAAGTTAGGTATTCTTGACCCTAAAAAGTTAGGGATAGGTACTTGACCCTATCAAGGCTATAGCAGCTTCGATGTCGTAGCCGACCGAAGCACATTTTGTGGTTGGGATCAGTTTCCTGGTGCGTGGAGCTTTTTGGCAAAATGGCAACTCAAATATAGAGAATAATTATTTAAAAATGGTTTGCTAGTAATTATTTACTGAATAAAATTTCTTTTTCGTATGATAATTTCAAATAATGCAAATAATTATTTTAGTAAGAATTTTAAAAAGAATTGAAATTTAATCAATCTATTTTTTTCCTCGCCTGAAAGAAAGTTTTATTTATTGTTTGAATAAAAATCTTTTGCTCGAACTATTTGTCATCGTTTGGTTTTATTTAACGTTTCGCCATTTCTACTGAGTTTGTCTTTCTTTCTTGATTTGAATTTTCTCTTAAAATATATTCTTATTCTTTTGCTTTTATTTTTCTTTAAATATTAGAAGAACCGAGTAAGTCTATTAAGATCCTCTATTTTTAGCTTTGTACAACATTTTTTAGATCCCTTTTTTCTTTCTGATACTATTCTTTTTTTTCTAATTTTTCGAAACCGGCATTTCTGCAACGCGCTAACGACGCTGCTAGGTTCCCAGTTCCATTGCTGTAATTTTTATCATTTAATTAAATCAATATTTTAATTCTTTATAAAATTTTGAACTAATTTAATATAATAGCTAGATTTAATTTAATGACTAGACTAATTTAATTTATTAATTAGATTTTATTAATAACAACTGCGTTTTTTCAGATTTCATATTATTTTTTTATTAGTTTCATTAATATTTCTCGATAATAAACACCTTTTGTAATTCAGTAGTATGAACCTAATATCTGAATTTGGCGTACATACAAATTATCAAAAGAATTTAAATACTCTTTGCAGGTAGGGTCAAGTATCCTTACCCATAGGGTCAAGCATCCTAGCTTAGGATCAAGCATCCCTAAGGTTAGGGATACTTGACCCTAGTCGATTTTATGAAATATATTTATTTTTTGTTTAAATGAGATATCAGTTTAGCATAAGAACATTTATCCTTCTTATATATATAAAAACAAATCTTTTTACGATGATAGAAATTCAAATATTCGAGAAATATAAGAAAAAGTAAAAGTAGGGTCAAGTATCCCTAGTTCCCCCTATTGTGGCACAAAAACCATTTTAACATCATTTAAAAATAACTTTTCGATTATACCAATTTCGTTTTAATGCGACATTCTGTTTAATTTTAATTAATTTTTTAAATGTTTTCAAGCACAATTCCCAACAATCTTTTTATTGTTATTGCCAGCAGTTTTTTTTGGAGCATTTACGGAAGAACTTTACGGATTTAAAAAAAATAGAGAGAGTTATTCCTCTCGATACTTTGAGGCGTAATTTGATAATTCTTTCGTAAATTATTCATAAATATATGTGCTGTCTTTGTATATATTTATATTATCAAGAAAATATATGAAAAGACGTGAAAGTACTTCTAACCCGAGCAACAAGGTACCAATAATGTGTTACTATGTTGAAGGAGTCGCGGGCATCTACTAGTATTTTATATTGTGGAAGCACACTAGAAACTCTAGAAAATAACACTTCCGCTGGTTACTTATCTTTTTAAGCAATATATTATAAAATATGTATGTTAAAATCATTCCCAACAAAACGGAGAATCTATTTTCTTAAATTAACCCCTTCCCTTTTTTTCTCTCCTAAATATATTTTCAAAACTTAATTAAAAAGTAGATCTATTTTCCATATCCCATAAATTCAAGTAGTTATTACAAATAAGATAATTCTTAATTTCAACCGGATCAAGATTTAAAAAAAAATTAATAAACACTAATGGACGGAACAGTTCAACAATCGAGCAAATATGAGAATATTCTAAGAACGCTTTTTCGAAAGAAAAAAGTCTTCCGAACGTCAAACAGTTCTCGTATGTAGGTGAAGCAAAGCGAATCCTCCGTAAAATCGAAGCAGGCTCGAACTTGACCTGTTTGAAGGCCGCGTTGTTCGACGTGATTTTCATCTGAATGGTTTCTGTCTTCAGAATGGCCAGAAGGTATTGTCGCCGCAGTAAACCACCACGCGGAAAAAGGCCAGGAAGTCTCGTTCGTCCGTATCGGACGGCCTAATAAGTTCGCAAGTAATCGGAATTAGATTCGAACATGGAATGAAACGAAAAAAAACTTGTATTTAAGAAGTTATTAAGCATTCGTTTTAATCTAATTTTAACAGCGGAGCTTAGCTGTGGAAAAAATAATCCCGGATATAATAAGACTTAGGTTGGTTGTGTTCGGATAAGGAAAAAAAATGTTTTTTCGGGTTTTTTTCTAGCCTAGAGATGAACTTCCTGAAGCTGTGGTTTACTGGAGCAGAATTTGTTTTCATGTATCTAAGGAGGCTCATCAACTTTCCGGATAAATAAAGAATATTTATCTCCAAGGGATAATTAAACATTCTAGAAAATGATTATATCGTGGCATTTGTCTTCCGGGAAATAAATATATAAATATTACTCTCACGATTAATTTCTCTGAAATCGATATGAGGCCATCTAGAAACAAATCTTTCTCATTTATTATTAAAATTAAGTTGTAAATATATGTTTAAAAAGTATCACGTTTAAAGATAAACATCCGTGACGTTAAGTCCGGGGTGACTGTTTAACGAGGTTTTGAATTAGCACGAGCACGTGTTCATAATTTAACTGCTGCTCGAACTTATAACTGAAACTAACAGTTCTTCAATGGAAAAATCGGTTTTCACCGAAGTGAATTTCTTACAATTTGTGGCCTGTAATTCATACATGCTGTAATGATTATTTTAATTAATATAATATACATGATTAATTTACTGATTAATTATTCATTAATTGAACTATTCACATACACTTGTTTGTATTAAATGAATTAAGACCGAATCAATTTATGTGGCACCACATGCGTTTATCATAAACACATGTACAGTTTACAGTACCCCTGGAATCCCAACTAATTGGGGCTGACCTTTGCTCGGATTATCCGGGAAATTCGATAAAATACTCTTGATATACCAAATGCAGTAGAGTAGTGGTTCCCAACCCTTGTGCCGCGGCCCACAAGTGGGCCGCGGTCATGTCTTCGCGGGTAGCTTACTAGTGGGCCGCGAAACGCTCATCACGAGTTAAAGTCAGAACTGTTCTGTTATTCTTATTAAAAGAAATAAGTCAATTACACTACCTGCATATCAATAACTGTAAATATTATTGAAATCAAAATATGAAAATAGCCGAAGTCATTCGTTCCATTTAATACATTTATTACTAGAAAAAGGGTAACCGAAACAAAAACTATCTTTCACAAGCACTAGGACTTCACGTTTTATAAGAATTATTACAAAATTACAGATCCGTGAATATTACGAGGGGAGCTTCAAGAGTCGTCAAGGTCAATGCTCTCCTCCCACCTACTGAATGGAACAAGGATATTTTAAATTTCCTTCATTTAAATTTTAGTTTAATAAATAATGGAACATTGAACATATGCCTATCAATTGGGATTCGTTTTCATGAAGAATAGCGGTTTTCCTAATAGAGCAAATGACATTTTCAATCAATTTGTCAAATTTGTCCTTTTTCAGCCTTATTTTTAAGAAGGTTTGGCCTTATTTTGCTATTTTGATCTGGCTATCCTGGAAGAGGACCAGACAGTTGGTTGGAGCTTTGAAGAGAGCGGAAAGTTACGACCAACGTTGAAAACGGGATTAGATCGGGATTTACATGAAACCGAACCACGTGGTAGCCAGATGGAAAGACCTCCGTATACAAGGCTGTAAACTAGATGAGTCCTCCTAATAATATTTTTGTTTGGTAATCAAGCACCTATAATTGTAGCAGAAGACCCCAATAGTTATTTTGAATGAGAGATGAATTTCTCACCGGCCAGGCTGATATTTTCTTGTAAAATTAATCATGTTTAACTTATAAAAAGAGTATGTAAATAAATTTTCATTTATTCGGAACTAGTGTATTAAATTATTATTTACACGGTCCGAGCTAAATTTTGTAGGAAAGTTGCGGTCCTGGAGAAAAAAAGAATGTAACAATGTTCACTGACAGCCAGACATTATTTATTTATTCTTTAGTCTAGAACGTGGAGATTCATAAACATATCGCGGTTGGGTTTTTTTTATTATTATTATTACATATATTTTTTTACGAGAAAGTAAAAACTGGCTGAAAACTCTGCTTTTACTAAACTTCCGGGATTTCTCTATAATAGAGCAGAGCAGTTTAACGAGTCTTGAGATACAGTTTTTCCCGAGAAAAAAATTACTTATGTTCAGTGGCATTTTCTTTAGCAAAATAAGCCACTTAACACAATTAACTCAAATAAAACCCGGAAGTAGTGCAGATAGAATTAAAATGGAATCTCTTATAAAAATGAGTAAATGAACTATTTCATTTAAAATGGAACATACAGACATGAATAACCATTATTAATTCATACAAAGCAGGGAAATTATGGGCAAATGGTCAGCTGTAATTATACTTAGAATTTTTTTAAAAATTTTCAGTTAAATTACACTCATGTCCATAAATTAAGGATAATTCAGAATCACACAGAAATTGAACTCTAAAATAAAAATTTCACCTGTAGAATTATCACACACATCTTGAAGAAGAATATGCAAATTACAGGAAACCACCAGATGGCGCGGATAGTACGTCACAATGACGAGAGTGTAAGAGAGGGGTATATAAGGAATGGTGGCAAAGAAGTAAAATTGTTCACAAGCGCTTTAAAAGCCTTTCAGCGCAATAACCGCATAGTTATGGCACAAAGGAAGCATTTGGATGATTTTTTACGTGGTAGAATTATCGGACGACTGGAATGTGGACGTACCCAGATGGAAGTATCCGAGGAACTTGGAATCGCCCAGAGTGTCATCTCCAGGCTTTGGCAACGATTCCAAGATGATGGTAGTGTAAGTAGATGTTACAGCACAGGTCTTCCCCGAGTTACAACGCCGAATGAGGACCGGTATTTGGCAGTTACTGCCAAAAGAAACAGACGGAGCACAGCATCAGATCTGTCTCGTCAGCTCTCTTCAGCTACCGGTACGACAGTTTCAAGGCAGACCGTGTACAGACGCTTAGGGCACATTGGTCTATATGCTCGTAGGCCTGTCAGATGTGTTCCACTTACCGCAACTCACTGTCGCCTGCGATTAGCCTGGAGTAGAGAGCATGCATTGTGGACACCGCAACAGTGGTCTTGTGTGATGTTTTCCGACGAGTCCAGGTTTAGTTTGCAGTCTGATTTTCGCCGGACTTTCATATGGAGAGCGCCAGATACCCGTTACCACCAAGAGAACACCATTGAACGACACCGTTACGGTGGTGCAGGATGGCTCGTTTGGGGAGGAATTATTCTTGGTTCCAGAACTGACCTGCATGTTCAGAGTGTAACGATGACAGGCCACATCTATCGGGATGTCATTCTGGAACAACATGTACGTTTGTTTCGGGGCGCCATGGGTGCTGAATTTCTGTTTATGGATGACAACGCCCGTCCTCACCGTGCAAACATTGTAGACGAATGCCTTCAATCGGAGGATATCACCCGTATGGATTGGCCAGCATACTCACCGGACTTGAATCCAATAGAGCATGCGTGGGATATGCTTGACCGACGAATAGCAGCCCGTCAGCCCCTTCCCACCTGTCTACCGGAACTTCGGAGGGCATTGCTTGATGAGTGGTGTAATATTCCCCAAGATCAGATTGATAATTTGATACTCAGCATGCCTAGGCGTTGTAAGGCCTGTAATGCATCGTCCGGGAGACATACTCCGCATTAACCATCATACGAACCATGTTATACTGTTTTTTGTAAATAGGTTCTTTTTTTGAAATTTGCTCCAGGGAGTAAAAATCGCAATTTTTATTAATTATGTCAAACATATAGCATCTTTTTTGCTCTTTACCTTTTGTTTAATAAATAGACTTTACAAATAAGTCAAATTTGTTTTGCTTCTGTCTCTTTCTTTGTCTGAACTTCATTATCCTTAATTTATGGACATGAGTGTAGTAAAGAACATAATTTACATTAAACGTAAAGTGATTTTATACGATATAAAAAGAATGATACATAAATCAGCATATATTCTGGTATTTCTCTAAGAAACTCCCAATTTAGGGACATTTTGACATGATTAATTCTTTAACTGCTAAAAAAAGAATTTATAACTTGAATATTTAATTTTCATTTCGTTTTCTAAATTAGAACGAACGTATGCATTACTTATTTGTGTACGGATTCGTCAATCAAAATGCAAGAAATTGCAAAGAAAATCAAAAGCATTCTTCCCACTATTTCTAAATACAAATGTCCAAACTGTAACTAATAAAATGCGGTTAAATTAGTGGAGTGCCTATGTGTTATGCAGCAAATGTTCTTGATTAATAATCATAGAAATAATCTAGAAATGTTATGTCTATTATTGCCTTTCCCATTAACAATTGTTGATTGCATAAAACGCCATTTAATGTCAAGTACTGTGTCTGTTTTCAGTACAAAGACGCTCCGTGCTTTTTAGCATGCGCTTATCAGCTTCGATTTTATCAAGATAGGGGTAAGATGAAAGATGGAGGAGGAGAAGTTTATTTTTTAGTAAATAATTTATAGAAACATTACACATGTTTCGAATTAAAACAAAATAGTGCGATTCAAGAAGAAAATCAATATTAACATCGGAAAAGAATAACTAAGAGAAAAACGCGACTAAAAAAAACTCCGAAAAAACACTCTTCTTACTCGCCTACCACCCATCTGCGGAGTAAAATTGCCCATAAATGACATGTGCGGGTTTCTGAACTAAGCAATAGCTAAAATAATTAACGAACAAATTTCACCCAGTCATTACTTTATTTTATTAACATTCCTCTTTTATTTTCTGAAAAGAAAACTTTAATTCCGACTTAATTTAAAAATCCGGCTTAATTTTTCGGTGTTACACATTTTGTGTTGCCCTGATGTAATTTTCTTAAGTATTTACAAATAATGGGGGGTTATTTAAGATTTCCATAAATTCGAATATTACTGTTACGAATCTGTAATATTGTTTTCCTGCCATGTTGATCTTATGGTAGGAAAGAGGGATTTACAGAGATTCGTAATAGAATGGAAACCAAATACCCTTGACCTTTGCGACAATTTCGAAACTTAGCGGCAAAATGAAGGTTCTAGAAAAGACAAGAATTATGACCCTATCTCTATTAGGAATTCCTATATTAGGAATTCCCTATTCTCTATTATTCCTTATCTCTATTAGGAATTCCCTATTCATATATCAAAAATTATATTTGGTTCAAGTCCACTGGTCGGTATCTCTTCGTATCGCCAACGGATGCCAAGTCGCCAATGTATATATAAAACTCTAATGTACTTGGCGGCAAAAAAGAGGTTGACTTCTTTTTTGCAGATGGCAACGATCGGTTCATTTTCAAAACGAAACCTGATGCTAATATACCTTTTAAATTTAAGCGTTAATAATTCCTTATTCGATTAGCCTTTTCAATGACAATAAATAAAGCCCAGTGTCAAACTTTTGAAAAAATTTGGGCAGATTTGTCAAAACCAATTTTTAGCCATGTATATGGTATGTGGGTTTTTCAAGAATAAGATCCTTTGATTCTGTCATTGATTGATTGATTTAAGGGGTTTTATGGGATTTTCAGCTGCAAAGGCCATTTTCCCCTATTCATTTCAAAGTTCTTTTCAATCCACTTCAAAAAAGAAAAGAAAATTGCCATCAGAAGGTGCAATTATTGCCGATCTGATTAAGTGAGGACAAAAAAAAATGGCGCCCTGCTAGTAAAGCTTCTATCTTCTATTTCAAGTACCGATTCTGCCACTGTTGTGTCTCCAACCTCTGTATAGAGTATCGCATCGCTAAAGTTACAGTTAAAGTAAGAAAATAAAAATCGGTAGGACGCTAATAGCGCTCACGAGCCGAGTGTCTTCAATTCTCAAACCGGACACTCTGAATTATACAACTGAGCATAAAGAGAAGTTTTAGGTACTTCGAATTAAAAAAGATAACTATATTTTCACAATTCATAACGGTGTATATTTTTTACAATGTGTATATACTTCTTAAATCGGTATCCAATAACTTTTGTGTGCATGGAAAAGTTTTCAATATAGTTGATGCTGAAATCCATACCTATTTTTCCACTATTGTGAACATTGTACTATATTGTTTTACGATATATAATTCTTTTAATTCCGAAGCGTAGACACTAGAGCACAGATATTCTGCGCTGGATCTGTTAGTATTTAATATTCTACAGTCAGATTCAACTAAGATAAGTCGGAGAATTTTTTATATAACTTCATGTCTAAACTAAATAGTTGTAATATTGTTAATCTATTGTATAACGTTGTAATCTATTGTTTTACGATATATAATTTTTTAATATTGTTAATCTAATGTATATTGTTAATCTATTGTATAATGTTGTAATCTATTATTTTACTATGTATAATTCTTTTAATTCTGAAGTGTAGACACTAGAGCGCAGATAGTCTACACGTGATCAGCTGGTATTTAATATTCTACATTAGGATTCAACTAAGATAAGTCTGAGAAATTATTCTATAACGTCATGTCTAAACTAAATAGGACGTCTATTAAAAATAGATCATTAGTTGGCGTCTTTTTTTTATCATTTAAGTTGCGATAATAGCGGTGGTGACCCACTACTCTGACCTTAGTCCTCTAAGTGGGAAATTGTCTTTTCATCACGTTCCTGAGTATCCTGAACGCCTTTTCAGCGATCCATCACGACAGAAGCTGTTACCGATCCATTAAACGTTTCAAGACACGCTTCGCCCTGGGCAACGGAGAAAGTCGAAAAATCGAACCTCGAAATTTTCATCAGTTGGTGGCTGGGAATAGGTTGACCTCGATGACCTGGTTTTGGTACCATTTTCGCCACTTCTTTTTTTCTCTCGCGCCAATTTTGTGAATAGATTACGCACTGGGTTTGTATTCAGAAGAACCGGGACTTGATAGTTCATTCATTTTTTTTTCTTTCTTTTTCGCTTGCGTAGGACGATACCACGCGGAAAAACTCACGACTGGAGTGCCTCGAACGTCTGCTGCCAGAAATGTTTCGGAAGTACGTACATTGTTGAAAGCAAAGGTTTCTTAGGTCTGCCCACCGACGCAGGCATTGCCATTGTCGATGCAAATTCGGGTATAATGAGCCGGGAGTGGTTCTCTTAAAGGGAGGGTGGACTTCCAGTAGAAGCTGGGAAAAGGATTATGATTATGCAACCTTTTAGAGTTCGGAATGATTATGCTTATTCTTATAGAACTTTGGCTGAAATAGATTCGGTTATAAAATGATATATACTTGATAGACTGAATGAGCATAGGTAAAGTGGACAGATTTTTAGCGCGTATTTCGGACGCTCTGGAACCCAAGCAATAATCCTGGACGCTGGCTTGAAGAAGGCAAAATATAAATTTTCAAAAAATCGGAGGCAGAGAAACAGATAATTATAACAATTTTTAAAAATCAAGAAGTGTTTTAAAAAACATAAATAAAAAATTATAATAATAAATAAGACATAAATTATTGTCACTTTTTTACCCCCAAGCTGATTCATCAACCCTGATCATATTAAGGAGCCTTTGTCTATTATATGTATAGTAAAAGTTGGAAAGAGTTCTTCAGAAGCTAACTTTGATAAATTTAATCCTGTATTTTTTAAATTCGAATTATTTATTAATAAATATAAAACTAGACAATCCATGAAATTTATTTTAAATACGGGACACTTTTTCATTCCAGGGTTATTTTCCTGAGAGATATAAAGAGTCGAAAATTGGGGTTGTTCCATCTAATACGCGACCTTTAGTTATTTTCTACGTACAGGAAGGTTGAAAAGAAGACTTCATTTTCATTTTACTATTATGTAAAATTTATTGTTTTCAACTAAATTTTTCAAAATTGAATCTAACTCGGTTTTTTTAGAATAAGATATTTACTTATAAGTTAAAACGCGGTCATTTAATTCTAATTCGGGACAAATCCGGAACACTCTTTCATTCTGGGACAAACAGTCGAAATTCGGGACTGTCCCAGCTAATCTGGGACGTCTGGTTACTTTAGTATAGGTAAAGTGACCAGCCTTTCTAAACTTCAATCCTGGACCCTCTGGAACTCGCTATCCGGGAT
>BGPR01003644.1:25061-43362 GCA_013235015.1 Araneus ventricosus
CTGGTTACTTTAGTATAGGTAAAGTGACCAGCCTTTCTAAACTTCAAACCTGGACCCTCTGAAACTCTCTATCCGGGACACTGCTAGAGCGATCATTGACAAATCCAAAACATATGAAAATGCATAAATAAAATTAAATAAATCAGAAACAATAAACTAGTTAAATATTAAAAAAATTACCCGGAAGAGATGAAAAAGCATAATTTTTTTAATTTAATTTAATTTAATTTTTTAAATATTTTATCTTCACACTGAATCATTCACAGTGGTCATATTAGGTGACCAAATGATTAGTTATTGATAAATAAAAAATGAGACCATCTGGGAAGTTTAATTCAAATCCTAGTTATTTTTCAATTCAGAACGAAGAGTCGAAATCCAGAACTGTCCCAGCTAATCCGGGACTTCTAGTCACTTTATACTTGAACCAATGGTTGGAATTTAAAGTTAACTTTTTTTGCCTAGTTTTCAACTTTATTCTTTAATATATAACTTATATGTTTTAATATATAATAAACTTGTTTTAATTTCCTATTATCGTTAACTGATTTTTTTTATTGTGTCTACTCTAAATTCTGGCTAAATAATAAGGCATTTACGGTTCAGAAGCATTATTATATTCTTTTTATGAGCGTGTCCAGATTTACTAACTAGCGTGCTGTTCTGTTAGTTGAAGTTTGCCTCATTTTCGTTTTTACATTAAAAATTAAATTTAAGGAGATATTATAAGCTGGTAGTTAGCCAGGTGCAGGAGCGGAAGGAGCAAATAGGCACAAGTCTCCTAGAATAGTACGGGTGACAATATCTTGTTTTAAATACCATGCTTAAGGAAATTCGAAGAACAAGAACAGCATAAGAGACTTAATTGACATGAAGTATAATCAGTGTGCCAAAAGCGGATAGTAAAAGAATAATTCAAAATTGCCTAATGAATTACATTTGACAAAAAAAATGGTTAAAACCTTTGCTTGCAAAATATAGCCCTTCATATTTTACATATTTTGAGTTGCCACGTTTTTAATTCAATATTAAAAAAACCATTGGGATAATTCTAACTTTTCTAAAAATAAAATAAAAATAGGATAGTACTTCATTTATTTAGCTTGTTGCGTTTTTGAGTTATAGTGTTTATGTTACCGCTAAAACTGGAAAGCCATTAATGTGCACATTACCTAGTTAATCTCCAGATTAACTGATTTGCTCTGTTAACGTGCGGAATGAAGAGTTTTCCGCATTTTACCTAGGTAATGTACACATTAACTGCTTCCTAATCTTTAAAGTTCAAAAGTTTGTTTCTCTCATTTCCTCGACTTTTTTTTCCTTCCACTTTTATTTATAGTTTTTAATTGATTGATGATTGATTCTATCAACTAATTTGTTCATTGTTTGATTGTATTAACTTGATTCTTTAGATATCGAAAAATAAATAAATAACTTTATGTTAATTTAAGCGTACGGAAACGTTGCTGTTGTTCCAGCAAAGATCTTATTTCCACTTTAAAGAGTGCCTAGTAGGTAATGTGCAGATTATCTAGGTAATTTTCAGATTACCTAAGTAATTTGAGAAATGAAACAATTTTCGGCACTTTAACGGATCACCGTTGTTAATCTGCACATTACCTAGATAATCTGTAGAATAACTGATTTCTGCACTTTAGCGGTAACATTTACATACATACGAACAGATAGATGGACAGACACTCAACCGCTTGACGGATTTGGTTCACACTTCGATATGGATCTTCAGTTCTAATAATAAAATGATGTACCATATTTCATCTATCTGGATCGTTGGATTGTTTAACTACGGTTAGAGCCGCAGAAAGCCGAGGCGGGTCCCAATACTGGCATGCGGTCCCCAAATACCCAACACCTGCCCAAAATGAGAAATATATATTATTCCTCATCTTGCCTGGTGACCCTTTCCTTTGGATCCGAGACCCAGGTATCTTGATCCCTCCCCTCGGAGTGTCTGAGTATGTTGTTCACATGCACACGAAAGGACACAAATTTTCTTTCAACGAATTTCGTCCAAAATTTTATAGAATTCTACAATTTTTATGTAAAGACCGCGTGCCAAATATTATCTGTCTAATTCATTGGATTTTTAAGTTATCGCTGATATGTTGCAAAAAGACATAATTCCATAGACTTGGCGCCTTTGGCGACCAGCTGACTGTCCTATTAATTTAGTTAGAAGCTATGAAAACCACCAATATCTTTCATGCACACATTGTATATATGTACATAACAAATAGCACAGTTTATATATACATGACAAATCTAAAATAAACATTGTATGCTTAAAATCATGCACATAAAAGAGAAAAAAATCTAATATTGTAAGCTATTAAAATACTTAGATACTATAATAATAGTTGTAATTTTGCTTGTCCTTTTGGAAGTGGTTCTACAATTGTTGTAAATATAACTGACAATCTTATCTACCCTCGAAAATAATTCTGTATTCAATATCTGTGAATATTTTCGCGCTCGATTAAACTTTCTGTTCGACGCCCATTTCTATCATCTTGATTTCTTTTACATCAACTTTCCTCTGACTGAATGGAGGTTTCGACTTCGCGGCGAGCCCTCTTCCCAGCATTTCTAATAATATTTTGCAGCTCCATTAATTAGCTAAGCGATCGTTGAATTAAGTGCAGCTGTAAAAATGTTCAATGAAGCAGTCTGAAACATTCGTACGGCGGTTTGTTTACATTTGAATGTTGCCATTCGACAATAAGTAATGAGAGAGATTTCAGTGCCACGTACTTTAGCGTTTTATATATAGATGATTTTTTCGGACTTGGGGAGCTCAGGGATGTAGAGATTCATTAAAATATCGAGATCGAATTTTTTGGAGATTTGCAATAATTTCTCTGCTACATGAGAAAGTAAATAAAAGTTATTGCTTTTTATTCTTCAAGCATCAGATGCATTTAAATTTAGACTGAAAAAAAGTTATATTTGTTGACTGAATCAAAAGATTTACGCTCTTTTATAATGATTCCCAACAAGAGATCATACCAAACACCGCCATTATTTATCATTACAAAACAAACAATCAGAACCAGAATTGCGTAACGAGATTAATCTAGTATCAAGGCCTCGCAAACCTGAACGCTGACATCTTTCTCAATACCGACCGCCATCTAAGTAAACATGCAATAAAATGTTCTTTTTAGAATACTGTTATTATTCCAATGTTGCCACCGCAAAATGAAAAATCGTGCACAAGAAATTCGATACCATTTCTAAATCGGTTTAAAATGTTGTTCTTTATTTGAAGAAGGCAGGAGAAGTTTCAGAACAAGTAACGGAAAAAAATCACGATTATGAAATGACTCCTTTCTTTTATTCATCATCGAGATCTGTTTACGAATGCACTTGCTGTATGCGGAACGGGTATTGTTCTTTCTGATTATTTGATGTCGTGACAGATTTGTCATTGGAACCGGAATAATTCTGAAAGAATTTGAGACCTGAAGTCGAATTCTGAATCCCGAATAACAAATTATATTAATATAATGCACATAAAAAAATCTCTTTGCCGATATTTTACTAAAACTGGATCATTATTCTAAAAATTTTAATGTCCTAAAATCATTTTTCTACTAGTTTTAAAATTTTTACCCTTTAAATGCTATTGAATTCTCTTCAAATATTCTGAAGAATATAAGAAACACAGAAAGAAATTAATATCAGTAGTAATAAGATCAGATAATTATCGCATGATATTTATTTCTAAGCATTTTTATAAGCATACAGAGCCATTGTAATGTCTTAGAGATAAAACTGTGCTTTTAAAATATCACAAGACATTTATTTACAAGACACAAGACGATACAAATTAACATTTAACATAAAAAACAAATTTAAAATAATAAAATATTTCACGAGTTATCAAAATTAAATTAACCCAAAATCAAATTCAATATCAATCAAATTCAATCCGTTACATAAAATAAGAATCCTGCCGACATCTTAAAATTTAAAACATAGCATCTCAGCTTAATTTAGGCAATTCGACACCATTGTCACGGCTCCGGGCAGAGACATCAGAACCACATTCTCGGCAAAAAGAGCCCAAGTCTCTTCACTTCGTTTCCTTTGAGGAATTCGGGCGAAATAGTTCAGTTTTCTTCTCGGCTCCAGTGGGATGGGCTAGCGCGGAATATAGCGGGCAGGACGGTACACCATCAAAACCTCTTGGGGTCTAAAACGTCAATATTTAAAGAACAGAGTTTAAAGATAATCATTTTCTGATAGAAATCAATAAGATTCATCAAATAGCATTGAACCATATCTTTTGTTCAATGTCAAGAGGCCCCATGCATAATGATGCAACCAAAAATTTCATGACTACCTACTAAATGAAGAATCATCTGGAAGTTCTACTAATTTCAAGGTACAAGAAATATTAAAATTTTACTAAAAGAACACTCACTATCAAAAATGTTCTGAATACCTAAGGTTATTTTTAGATATTTTGTGTGCTCCTCATACTAAGTGAATAGCAAAGGTCACAGGATTATTTCTCCCTAATGGGGAAAGTTTTGAATAATCAACAAAACGAAATAAATTAACATTAGATCAAAAGATGAAATGAATAGGGTCAATTTATAAAATGCGCCGTGGCATTTGGATTTTGGAATAAATCGCGCATTTTGAAGACAGAAAAAGGACGTGACGTCACAGAATAACATAAAACAATACCCAATTAGATGTTAGATGTTATGCACGCTTGTCGTATTTGTTAGAGCGCATTTTCTCTCATCTCAAATTCTTCACCAAAAAATTGGAGAAATTCATCCAAAATAGTCTAACAAATTTTCAACATCAAAAATTTCTATTACATATGCAGAAAGTAAAAGTTTTACATAATGTAAAAGAATTACTCGTGCCGGAGATGGACAAGGGCGAGCCTCGGGTGAATAATCAGAAAGAATGCCAAATGTAACGAATTTCCAAACCAGCGGGAGCGCTTTTCCTTCGACTTTCTTGTATATTTACACAATTTGGCACGTTTTGTGTTTAGTTCATCGTATGGTGAAGAAAACTGAGTTTCCATTTTGGATCTCTTTCCGTTTACGGATTAGGTTCAAAACTTGATACAAATCTGCAATTTTGGTGTCAATCACGAGTGTTAGGTCAAGATTTAACATCTATTTGGTGGCAAAATCTAATAGGCAATAAATTATCAAGGATAAAAATCAGCAGACTAATGCCTTTTCTAATCGAACATGAAAACTTTATTAAATTCCAACATGACCAAATCAATGCTACAAATTCTAACTCCTCCTTGGACTCAGAAACAGTCTCCCCCCCCCCCCCCAACAAGACAAACAAGGACCCAATCGTCCTTGAATTCACGAGTTTAAATTTCCTTCAGAAATGAATCAAGACCCTTGATTTTTTTCTGTGTATTTTCTTAGGTCTGCAAAAGGCAAGATACGTCGCATAATCAATATAATCAAACAATCAATATAAAAATGTATACGCAATAGTTCCACATCATCTCATCTTTTGTCACAGTGATAATTAGTTTAACCACTACTATATGCACTTATAATAGCTCAATAGTTATTTAATGCGATCACAATAAATCTGATTTTCCTGTAAATAAATTGTATATAGTATATTGTGTAACAGCCTCAATGTTTGTCAGGAGGCTGCTACTGTAAATAACTCTTTGTATTTTTTTCTTTTGGAGGGGGGAGGAATCAATAAAGATTCTACTACGCACATCCACCCAAACTGCAAACCGGAGATCTTTCTCTCTGGATTCAGAGGGGTGTCGTAGAGTAGAATAAAGTATTGGGTCGAGTAGATTAATGAAATTTCGCCACAAAAAAAAATCAAATTTCATTCATCTAGATATTGTAGCTTTCCGTTATCGTGTACACACAGAGAAACTTACCATGGAACGGATTTCGTCCTCTGTTCGATACAGATCTACAAGTTTCGCGTTAAAATGACATTCCGAATTTCCTTCGTCTAGCTCGCTCTGTTTTGAGTTATCGTATCCACTTAAAGACGTGATTTTGACGTAAACTTGCGTCCCTCCATAGTGGTCTAATGGGGTGTCGGGAAAGGAAAAAATTATGACGCTTTTCTAGGTAAAGTTAAACGCTTATAGCTCCGCAACCCAATAACATAGAGAGTTGGTTTTAGTTTCATTTAACAGAGAAAGGTAGTCATTGAAGATTTCAAAAGGAATTTTAGAATTTGGAATTACAGTTTAGTCACAGCCGAGTTGCAAAGTTGGTAAAAATCACGAGGAATTTTGATGACGTCGCAGAGACCGACCTAGTTTCCCGCGCTTTCTCATACCTAACTGTCTGGCGGCCTCAGTCGGTTGTGAGCGGTATATTAACTGCATTTTCCAAATTTTTTTCTTAGAAATTTCTAGAAACTGCCAAAATGAGTCAGCAAAGTGATTTGTTGAAGCAGAGACGAGATCTAGCTGCTGCTCAACTTCAAATAAGTGAGGAAGAAAAGAAAGGAGAAAAGCAGATATTCAATATTCATAACATGAATAAATATATTACATTTGAAAACAAGAATTTTTTTCGCGAAAAAAAACCCAACCAAAATCACGAATCAGTCACATAAATTGAAAGTTACAAAGAGCTACTCCAATCACATAATCTCAGAGTCACAAAGAGATACTTCAGTCACATAGAGCTTCTTTAGTCACATACAGCTACTTTAGTCACATACAGCTACTTTAGTCACATAGAGCTACTTTATTCACATAGAGCTACTTTAGTCACAGAAAGTCACAGTTGAGTAAGATAAGTAAGTTTACGCCCTCAATCCCAGCAGCCGTTTCGCAGAGACAGCCTCCCGTCAATTTTTTTTTTTAATCGGTTTCAGAAAGGTCTAAAACGAGCAGACACATTAAACTCTCGAGGTAAATGCTATTTTCTAACAAAAACATTTATTTCTCTTTTTACATTTCATGTAAGAGAAAGTAAAAAATGTTTATATTAAGAAAAAAATAACTAAGAACAAGAATTTCGCTCCATTTTGGTCCAGAAGAAATAACTCTGCATAATAACCATTATAGTAATAAAATCGTTTTTTGACTCAGAATCACAATTATTATTTTGATACAGGGAAAGAAACAAATTATAATCTGTTTATCTCTCTTTTTTCCTTTTATTTGAGGAGGAGAAACAATTATGTCTCCTCCTCAAATGAAGATGTGTTTTGGGCACGACTGTGACTCAAAAGAATGGTAAACATTTCAGATGATATCGACTTGTCTACTCTTTCTTTTGCTACAGCTATAGTAGCATCTACACATGATTAAGCTTGTGACTAGACATTTACACAGCCGGTGGACGCCGAATTCGAATGGAGGTGTTTCATTAAATTTGCTTCAGTGAATTTCATTATAAAAATGTCCGCCAATGTAAAATTCGTGCTTCTGCAGTCATATATTTAAAGGAGAAAAATATGGTCTAACCTTTTACTATTTATTATAGGTACTAATTGTATCTTTTGCTATTTATTATAAGTAAAAATTCTTTTTGTCGTTTCAAGAACGAGAGAAATATTATTTAATTCTATGCTTTATACATAATAATAAACTGGTTAATACTCTAAGAATGATATTCCTGCTACTTTCATATTATAATAAAATGTGTTAACTCACTATTGATTATTTATGTTCATTAACTGTTCGAAATATTCAAATTCATCGTAAACTTCATATCTGTAATTTTAAAACATTTTTTTAAATTAGTAAAACTCTTTTAGTGTAAAAATAAAGAGGAAAAAAAGTTATTCAAGCAACAATCAAAGCACAACAAAATTAATTAATTGCTTTCAAACGAAAATCGAAGAAAAGAAAATTACTAACTTCGTCATCTACAATTGTTGTTCTTCGCAATGCAATAGAAACAAGCAGGACAATAAGTCAATATTAACATAAAGTGACCAATACCAACTCAAATTTCAAATTCAATGCGCATCCTGGAATTGCTATTCGTAATTTGCCTTTTGAAATATTTTCTTGTTTTCTAATTTGTATCTTCTTTACTTTATAATTAATAAAACTCTGGTTCTTGCATTAAAACTTTAATTGATTTCTTTTATTCTTTATTAGTTCGTTACCTTTATTTAATTTATTTAATATCATCTTCTATTCAAATTAGAATCCTTCATGCTCAATATGATTCAAAACAACCATTAATACCAGTCAGGAAATTTTATGTCACTTGAGATTCAGTAAAATGGGATAATTTAGGTAAAAAAGGGGTAAAATTAGAGCAAAAAGCAAAACACGCTAGCAGAAATTCTAATCCATATATTCAAATTATTTCTCTACACAGCACATTTACAGCTATGGTGAAGGCAATGAACTAGGATCTAAGAAATACTTGCATTTACAGGAAAGTTATGACCAGTCGAGTATTCTCTTATTCAAAATTTCACAAAATGCATAGGTTTAATCAATATTAGGCAGCTCTAAATCAAAAAATATTGATATCAAAATTATATGTCTAGTTCATTGCCTTTACTACACTTAAGAGAACATATATACAACATTTCAAGGAAATATATAGATAATGTTTTGAGATATCGTGTTTTGCGTAAGTGACTTTTGACGAAATATAAGTTTTCCAAAAAACGCGTTTAAAGTTTTAATTTGCTTTTCATTAAAAATATATTTATTTAACTTCTTTTGAAATTTGTCACATTTGTAGGATATACCTTCTTTATTCTGAATCTTATCACATTTTTTCATTCTGAAAGCCCGTAATTTTTTTCTAGCGTTTTTTGTTCCTGCTAAAGACTGTCTATTAGAAGTGACGATTCTATGGTTATTAAGGTTAAGATATTATTTCAATGTATATGTTGGCCAGGAACTGTTCCCAGTTCATGAAATACTCTTTTAAGACCATAAAATTAATCATTAAACAACAATTAAGCTATCGATGTCCCAAAACGTGAATTTTGTAACTCCACAAATGTGCATTTTGGCAATAATGTTCATAGTAGCTTGTCGAAACTCAAAATCTTATTCAAATTGACATGACTTGCATATAGATTGTATAATTAATCGAAATAAATAAAAAGCAAATTAATTTATACTTCAGAGTGCGGTGTATTGGGTATAACGAGGGAAAACAGCCAACTTCCGGTTTCGTTTTTAGCTACCGTGCTGTACAAAAAATTCTATATCTCTGTTTCTATTCATCGTAAAAATAAAATAAACCCAGATTTAGAAAGCTAAATAAATGGGATTTAAAGTAAAACCATAAAAAAAAAAATTGTGAATTTCGACCGAAAACCGTCTTTTAGACGTAGTCAGATACCTTAAGCGGAAACGAATAAAACAATGAATTATAATAGCCAAAAACTGAATAATAGCGCACTTTTTCCCACTCAAAAAGTTCGCTCCGAATGTAAATACAGTGTCATAGTACAGCGTAAGATGTTCGATGACAGGCGCATGCGCACTGTATCATGCAGTGCCACATTTAGTTACGTTTAGATGGAATTTCAAATACGTTTGTCATGCCCTGTGACGCCACATGAATTGACTCCTTTTCTGATATGTGTATAGAAGGTATAGCAACAGTATAATGTCCAAATTGAAATCATGCCGTATATCATTTATCACAAACGAAAATTCGGGTAGCGAAGTTTTTGGTCCATGACATTCAATCGACAAAACATTTGGCCATCCTGTCCTTCAATCCTCAAGTACGTACATAAAAATATAATATTTTCAATTTTTATTTAAACTATAACTATCCAAATTTTAACATAACAATTATTTTAATTTAATAATAATAATGTTTAAATAAAATCATCGATATAATGTTACAGTTTCCAGATTTCGGATGTTTCCAAACCTGACTGTCAAATATTTGTGAAGCCAAATTTCCTCTGTTTTCTTCGAATTAGGTACAGAGCAGGTAATAATAATTATTAGTTACTGGATGAATATGAATAATATAAAATAAGTATCCTATTAATATTATAACTGCTACTCAGGTAATTGTAATTATTAAAACAGAAAATATACTTAAATTATAAAATCTCGAAATATGGATAAATAGAGCGGTCGAAATTACATTTCCTAAATGATATTTCACATGTGCAGGAACAACATCGTTATATTTAATTAATTAAAATACTAAAATTAATGGCAGCCAAGCTTGTTTCTCCCTAATCTCTGTTCTGCAACAAAAACATACATATCTCATATATACAAAACCAATCTACTAATACTAGAACAGTACTCGATCTTCCAATCTGCATATATAGTTATTTTAACCGACTAAATATTCCGACCACTACGATTATCAGAACCAACACAACTTAATAGTTTCAATAATTGTATTTACAAAGTGCACATGTCGGCTATACACCTTGTCGGCCAAATGAAGCTGTCGGCTATGTGCCCGAGACTGTAGAGCAAAACTGTCTTGTCAATCCGACGAGTAGCGCCATGAAATTTGCACATCTCATTCTAGGTTCCATTTTTAGGTCAACTGTGCTATTTTCAACTTTTGAAAGTAATTATCTCTAAAGATATTTATTTAAGTAAGCCAGGAGTTCCCAACGTGCATTCCCTTTCATACCCCTTAATTAGTCTTTATATTTTCGCGTACCCCCTCCTATCACACCCTCACCACAGACACTGCCACAAATCCATCGATGCGCTCGTTCGCGGCAATGGGGTGGTGTTCCGGAACTTCTGTCATATCTTCACCACCATCAACAACCATCCGTCTATGCAAAGAAGTTTTTATCAATGATGTTGAGGGCTCAGGTTAGCTTAAGAGTCAAATGACTCGAATTAATGACATTTTCTGGACTTATTTTTTGACATTTTATTGTACGCACATATAACTATAATCAGTAATGTAATAATTTTGCATTAACCTATAAGAATAGCTAAAAATTACACTCCGTAATAATCAAATATTTAAGTGGTATAGTTATTAAATACCAAATGTTAATTTGAGGAAACAAAATTCTGTAACTTTTTTAATTCTTTATGTTTCCTTGTTTACGCCATTACCAACCTTGATTTCCCGTACCCCCAAATAGTCCTTCGCGTACCACAAGTTGGGAACCTCTGAAGTAAGCGAAAAGTTAATGACAAATTCTTAAATAAAAAACTTTATTAAAGTGAAATGAAAATAGCTATGCAAATGTGTTTCCGCTAGGTATGAAGTAATATTTACATTTCCTGCGTATTTTTGGCAAGGTCTTTCGATCCATCAACATTGTTTATCAGTACCGATAATCAACAATCTACAAATGTTGGCCATAGCCAGTTCTCGAAATAAATTTATTTGAACATGATTAATAAAATTAATTATAATGCAAAATTACCAAAACTACTACAATTTGTTCATTTACAGCAATTTTTATACCTCATGAAAATCAACTATATAAATAGGCTATTATTATAATATATATATATAAAACATAATATTTCCAGAAAAACTAAAAATATTATATATTACACAAAACAAGAAAAATTATACTAAAATGAGAAAGCTATTACATATATTATATACATTTTATATATATTATTATACGTTATATTTATTTCAAAATTTTCTTTTTCTTTAGGTTGCTAAATTGCTTTTCTTAATTTTTTCTGGTATGCTTATACTTCATGTTCATCTAAACCGATTACAAAGAATCATTATGATTCTAGATACGGGGACACAAAGTGGTGTTATATATAAATAGGCATGAAAATTTTCGATTGACTTCAGTGTTGCATAAATAGTAATATACAAAAAGTAAGTAGGCTTAATGGAAAATAAATTAAAACTATGTCATAGTTTATTAAATAATTTGATTCAATTAATTGTTACGTGATTTTATTTTTTTTATTTCAGAACGTGGTTGTATGTTTAGAGCACCAAGACAGCCCATACACCCAGAGACACCTCGGCAAGAAATTTATAAATCATAGCAGATTTCAGAAAGGATTTTATAGCTTTTACAAATAATATTAATATTTTTATAATATCAGATATATTTCAAATTCCCCAAATATCGTTTCGCAGAAAAAATTATATCCTTCCTATCAAGATAAATGGAAATTTTGACATTTTCAATTATAGACACTTGGAGTTTCAATACTGAATCATAATATTTCAATTGTCCCTAATGAGCAAACACAAACACTTAGATTTTCAATATTATGTCACGTCATTTCAATATCGCCTCTAATGAACAGGTGCTAACACTTGGATATCCAATACTGCTTCACATCATTTCAATACAACACTTGAATTTCAAAAATACCCTTAATGAAGAGATACAAACACTCGATTTGCAATTTTGTCAACAATGACTAGATACAAACACTTGAATATGCAATATCGTATCACACCATTTCAGCATTTTCCCCAATGAACAAATATAAACACTTCGATTTTCAACACTGTATCGTATCATTTCAATATCGGCCTTCATGAACGGAGAGATACAAGCACTTCTGAAACTCGGTAATTGATCTAAAGGAGCGATTGGCTGATGATACATCCAATGTTGTTGTCCAGAAGGTTTTTGATGCGAGCCCTCGAAGGTCAATCCCTGAAGAAGCTGTAAACAAAATATTCAAAAAAGGCGGTACATACGTCTCTTGCCGTAATCTGGATGCTCCAAAGGTGCGTCTCTGAACCTTCCCGTTATCCAATATGTTTGCCTATGAGGAAAATTAAAGCCCATACTTAAAGCAATAAGGCCCGATGAGATTGAATTCTCCGATTCCCATGCGTAGCACCTGCGCTCGCCACAAGGAGCCTCCAACAGGTGTTTAAACACACACACTCCGTTTAAGTGACGCATCGTACACAACCTTCGACCGGCCACTTTTTTGCATACGACATGGAATTCCTTCTGCGTAGACATTTTCTTCAGTGACAGTCAACATCTACATTTAATCATGCGTATGACAATGACCTGAAATGTATGGATGCCTCCGATTTAGATGACAAGCCCTGATCACGAACGTGCATAATTAAGACAGTGATCACAGAGGTATTGACAGGAGTTATGACCCATGGGACTGTGTGTTGCGAAGACTTATCACGGCAAAAATTAATCTTATTTCTGTCACGTATAAAATTTAAGACAGGGGCAATGACTCTTTGGCTAAACGAGAAATATTGCTATCCAATCGTTGAAATGCACAACACAGAGAGATGCTCTTAACTTTTTATTAGTCTAATATAGATGTAAATAATTTAATAATGTTTAACTATTTATCTTAACTAGAGAAGCTTATTCCTAGATCTAATGTAGTAACAAAAATACAAAATATGCATTAAGCCTTTAAATGTTTCTTTCCCACGAATATTAATGCATTGCTGAACTGGCTGGCTTCCTTTCAACTGCATCAGTGGTGTAGTCGCAAAATAAGCAGTACCGGGACGTTCTAAAAGCAGTGCCGGGACGTTCTAAAGGCAGTGCCGAGACGTTCTAAAAGCAGTGCCGGGACGCTTTACACTGGGTGACAAGAACTGTGCTGTTTGAAGGATGCTTTCATAATTTTTCCTCATTTATTTTTCTTGGAAAAAAGAGTCCCGGAACGGCGTTCCAGTGCGTACCGGCTCCACTACACCGCTGAACTGCATCATTTTCAGCAAGGTTGAGGGACCAAAAAGATGCTTTTCCCTCTCCGTATACGTCGTTTCGCCATGTGCGTAAATGATGTAGTTCACATTGAACTGGAAACTTTGTAGCACCCTTTATTTTCCTCTTCCGGCGAGACTTCGTTCTAGACTAATCAATTTTCGCACTGGAATGGGAGTTAGAGAATGCGATTTATAAATATTTTATGGATTCTGCATCATTTCAGGAAACTTCAAGTATAAGAAATACCCAAATGAAGAATAAAGATTGTGAATAAATTGTAGGAGGTAATGTAGATCTAAAGCTCCAGCAGGCAAGCAGCCATGGATAAATCGGTAAGTTAAGGCGCCAAGCAAGTTTCAAAATATGGGGATAAAGTAAAATTTACTACTTATTCTGTGCAATTTAAAAATTTTGCAAAATTATTTTTACTGTTAATTTTCCCCGGCACATTATGTGATTACATAAAAGAAGACCGTAAACTCATAACCATAATTCTTGTCTTACTGGCGGGCAGTGCGGTTGTATTGCAGAGGGCAGCGGTGAATGGCTTAGGGCCGAGATCTTTTCCTTGAGGAGATGGCTCCACCCTGTTCGACCTGCAGTCCCTTTGGGGTGGTGCTGTCGCACGACTGGTTTTCATATAACTTGCATGCCCAGACTGGTCGGGAGTTTACTTTTCTTTTGGTTAGTGACAGGCCCTCATCTAAATGGTCACAGTTGAGTTTGACATGAGTCTAGCATTCTACGATCCTCCTTGGCCAATGCTTTTTAGCTACCGATATGAGACAAGAGACAAACTCGATTATACGTTGATCAGTGCATTCGAGATACGTCACCAAATACAAATTTCTGCACCAAACGAGCTCGACGCTGTCAGACGGTATGACCTAGTGCTGAATCCGATTCCGTGATCCCAGAAGAGAAAGAATATGGCTGTTTAGTATTCTTATACGTAACTTCTTGGATTATATAAGAGCCTCTTCGAAAAATATAAAGCTATCTTCTACTATCTACACAAGTACAAGCAAGTACTGGCTGTTATTAAATACTCGAAGTAAATGCAAACAAGAAACTCCACAAAATATGGTTTCCGAGTTCATCCATATTCTCCTGGAATTTTTTATGGTAACATGAAGCTATGGTTTTATCGGTTCTCTTCGCATGGAAATCTAACTTCGAAGCGCAAATATTAATTATAACTAAAAGTATAACTTAAAATCTATAGTAATACTGAATTAACTTGACTGTAACAGAAAGGCACAGCTAGAAATGTTATTCGACGTCACTACATTCTCACTCTGGCTCGTCTCGTGTATAAGAGTTGCGGAACTGCAGCAAATCCCTTCCTCCACTTTTTAATGTATAAAGTTTATCACTAATTTATTTGATTTTGCACATAACATTTAAATTCGCCAGCAATCTAACGCAATTTGCTTTCTAGGGCTTTCAATCTCCAGGGGAAATGGTATACCTTTTCTCGCTTTGTGGAAGGAGGAAGAAACTTCTTAAAGACGATAACTAAGATTACTGTTACCCCTTGACGGCAGAATCAGCGTGCACCAAGCCCACGTACATGGCGGATCTACAGTAGAATCAGGTTCAAACTCGCACTCATCCTATCCCAAAGATTAAACCTTGCGATTTTCCAACATTTATGCTCACATAAAAGCACGATATAGCTGTGATGTAGATAGGCGGACAAACTGGGGAGTATAGATACCCTGGACGTCAGTCTGGAGAGGCGCAGCAAAGACAACATAATAATGCTCTTATTTCCACTTTTTCGACCCGAGGAGTGGACATGACCACAAGAGTTGACGAATTGAGACCAATATAAACATAAGGAAATATAGTCTTTTTTTTCTTCTTCTTCGTTTTCCAGTTATTAATTCTGCATGGGGTGAATCAATGGTGAATTCAGGGGGATATGGGGCTGCAGAACCCCACACACACACAGAGCTAAACCAGAATTCTTGATTTTATTTAAAATCACTCTACAACTGTTTGTTTTTTAATAATAAAAACGTGACATTGCTTTCTGGCTTGACAGGCTCGAAAATTTTCCTACTTCTCTAGTCATTCCACTTGTATTTTTAGCGTTTACGCGGTCGAAAACATTATTTGGCTACTTATTTCATTGTATTTTTATTAAATTATCGAAAGTATTATAATGTTCTTTATGATTCTTATTGTCAGGTGAAGAAAGTCTGTAAAATTAAAGTGTTTTGGCTTACATAAGCCATGAGGTTTGACATTCGTCACGACGATACAAAAATTTTTTTTGACCTCAGCTCCAACCCAAATCCTGGATTGCCACTGTGTCACATGATGAATGAACGCAGAGTGAGTGCAAGGGATTCGCCATGGTGTCAATGTGATGAATGAACGGAGGTGGTGGATTCGCCACTGGTGTCAATGTATGTATGAATGAACGCAGAGTGAGTGCAAGGAATTCGCCACTGGTGTCAATGTATGTATGAATGAACCATAAAATGACATGCAATGGGTGCAATGCGGACATAAGTCTAATAAAAAGTCCTTCCCAGCATAACAAAAACTCCCTTTAAGGTTTAAATTAAGTTCGTAGCCAGGTCTAACCTAAATAATTAATGACAGGTGTCAGAGATTGTGGACCTTGAGTCTGTACACTTTTGCCCAACAACCCATCATAGTTATTTCACTTTCTAAAGCCAAATGTATCGAGAAGGTTAAAAAAAATACTATGTTCCGGGAGCCATTTCCCCTTTCTTCAACAATGACAAAAAATTTCAATTTGTATCGAATTCGTACGAATTCTTTTACTTTGACACCTTTATACGGGATTGTATTGTTTATGATCGGCCATCAAGGTTATTCTATGAAGATAAAAGCATACTTTATTTAATAGTGATAATTGTGTGTGCTTGTGAAACTGCTAAATAAACGCAAGAAAACAAAAAAATGCCCAAGTTGAATCATTGCACAGTGCACAATGAATATCTATAACAGTAAATAAACTTATTCTAAGTTGTAAGCTGCACATGTGATATTTAGAATTTAAACACATGCATATGAATTGGCTGTGTATCTATATGAGTGTATTTCATAAAAGAGAAATATGCACAAGTTGAATTGAACACAGTGCACAGTGAATATAAATAAAACCAAGTAAAGTTATTCTAAGATAGAAGCAAATATGCATAGATTTAAACGTAGGCTTATCTTTATGAATTAGATTATTATAGTTCTTTTGGAGCGGGTGTTTTCTCTGTTTTACTCTCTCTCTCTCCTGACTCATTCTGATTCCAAAGAAGTGAATCGTTCCGATTCCTATAAAGCAAAAGATATTGACACGGTTTCGCCATTTCTCAGAAACTTTTATTGGAATATAATTAGAATCTTGGAATCCTTTGCAAATAAAGAAAACTTTCAACCTCGCGGATTGTAAATAACAGTTTGTCAGAAAAAATACAGGTTTCTGAACTTACGTTTCACATAAGTATGACTGTTCGAATCACTAGAATCACGGCTTTTGAGTTTTCAGGAGATTTGTGTAAAAAAAATATGAGAAAATTTATAAGAATAAAAGAATATCATTCAAAAAAAATTTTAAGTGAGAAATTTAACTTTACACGGAACTCTCACCTTAGTTCAGGGACTTTTTACTTCCTTGTATCCGAAGTATACCAAGAAAGACTGCTGTAATCGTCAAAAATTTCAACCTCAAGATGTCGATGAATCTCCACTTAATACACCTCCCTGAGTCGGATTTTTTTTAATTAGGTTTGTCTGCAAACACGATAATTGAAAAACGAAACAAGCTTTTCGAACAGAATTTAATATGTGGTCTTTACACCGAGATACAGATCTATGTAAAATTTGAGCCGAAATCCTTCAAAGATGAGTCTCTTTAGCTCTTTAGTCTTGCGCGTGTGAAAGTGATAAATTGAAAGTGAGACAAGGTAGATGGATGAAATTAAGTATAGTATTTTATCACCATAATTGTAGATCTGTATCAAATTTTGGAACCAATCGATCAAAAGAAAGAAGTCCAAAATGCATACTCGATTCTCTTCACTAAAGGATGGAAATAAAACCAAAACGAACCATATTCTGAAAGTATACGAGACAGTCGAGAGCACACTCCTGCTGGATTAATTCTGAGATCCCTGTATTTCCTAACTTGAATGATTTTTTTATCAATTTTCAATTAGTAAATGTAAGAAACTTTTTTAAAAGAGCGCTTTATCAGTGTATTTAAAAGAAAAATATTTTTTAAGAAAAATTATTTAATTATATATTAAATTTTTTAAAAATAAAAATCACAAAAGCGTGAGGCGCGGATAGGAATACTCTTAGTAAAGTGGAATTGTATTACAATTAAAATTTATTTTAATTCTTATATATAATGAATAATTAAGAAGTTTTTTGTTTCGCATATTGTGGCTTTATATCCTTCACCTATTGCTTTCAGCGCCTCACTCTTTTACGATTTTTGTTTTGCGCCCCCCCCCAGATTTTTGATAAAAACATTATTTTTCCTTTTAAAAACCCTGATAAATGCGTTATATATATATACGAGGAAAAAGTTTACAAAGGGGCCGTTCAAATATTACATAAGCATGTTTTTGGTAATTTTTGACGCCCTCCCCCTTGTCAGCAAAAATAAGCAAATCGCAAACCCCCTCTTATA